>CAKAOH010019678.1:0-67727 GCA_916701665.1 Sebastiscus tertius | reverse complement strand
TAAAAAAAAAAGTCTGAAAAATGTAAAAAAAAAGTCTGAAAAATGTAGGAAAAAATTAATCAATCAATTAATCAAATATTAATCACAATCCCAATTTTGGCTTCCCACAATTAAATGAACATAATCGCCTGTGTTATTGACGTTTAAAATGCTCCATTCATAGAAAACTCCGCTGCATATCAAATCAAGCACTTCCTAAACTAACAGCCAGCCACCAAGGGGCGATCGAGTAATTTACCGTATATTACTCGCCGGATAATAATAAAATGAAACCGCACTGAATTCAGGGGAAGAACAACCTTATTTTACGTCTTATTTTGATGCAACAATTTGTTATTTCGCAGGAACGAAGCACGACGTGAAAGTGAAAACAATGCTCTGCTGATTTCATTTTGGGTAAAAAGTTTTGGTACAATTTTATTTGCCTCTAGGACATA
This sequence comes from Sebastiscus tertius, assembly GCA_916701665.1. NCBI lineage: Eukaryota > Metazoa > Chordata > Actinopteri > Perciformes > Sebastidae > Sebastiscus > Sebastiscus tertius. The sequence continues at coordinate 67,290 of CAKAOH010019678.1, read as the reverse complement.
CACTGTGAATAAGGGACAATCTTATTTTTGATGCAAATATTTGTACATTAACAGTAATGTAGCACAACATGGAAGTGAAATTGATGTTCTGTTTATTTAAATATAAAAGTATAATAAAAATAATTTGTCTATAAAATCAATGAATAATCCGGATCTCAATATTGATCAAAATAATTGTGATTATCATTTTACCCCTACTGGCATCACTCAATTATTACATTCAAGTTATCTGGGACGGTGCCAGGGTTTTATGCCAAATTATCCTCTGTTATGAATTAATTACTTGAAGTATCTAACCTCACGTCTTGTTGGTTGAACTATTGCAAATATGCCAGATTTGCAGTTTAGCACAGCCAACACAAGGGGAGGCCCTTGTCCTACGGGTCAGAGACACACATTGGACACACTGCCCTCTTCAGACTGCTGTGAAGAGACACAACATCACCACAGGGTCTTAATTCCAGTCTAGATTTAAAAAACAATGAAACAGATGTGACATTAGTTAAGCACATCCTGAAGCCCAGCATGGATTCTGTATTGTGGCAGGATCGTTTGTATTTATCCATGTTGTGCTGCGTATATCCTCCTGTTATCTTTGGGGATGGGTCGTGGACAGAGGATGGCACTCGTCCTCCCGACATATCCTAACCATGAGAGGACAGAGAGCGCAGAGTACTCAAAGAGGCCCTCTGTCATTTCCCTTTCTCACACACACACACACACACACACACACACACACACACACACACACACACACACACACACACACACACACACACACACACACACACAGTTCAAGGATAAAGCAGAAGCCCCCATGCTGCAGCACGCTTCATTTACACTGCATCTTCTCTGGTCCACCGAGAAAACACAGAGCGTCGTCTGTGTCACTCAATATGGGCCTCTCTCTATCTCTTCACTACTTCTTTTCTGCCTCTCCTTTTGCCCTTCCCTGTCTCTCTTACATTGCGATAGTCCAGTGGTTCCCCTTAAAGGACCCCATTTCTATCATTGAGTAAACTGAGGACCTCTGACTAAGTGACATATTTTGTGGATATTTCATATTATATCCTATGCATAACAATAACAGTACAGGACAACTGATAACAATTAAGCCAAATAGAGTGCTCCAGTGATGACGTATTTTTGTAGGCCAACCAGGAAGTAAGCATCGCCCTGGGGAGTGCAACAGGAATGAGTCTTAAAACCTGAAAATGAGTTCGCATTTTAGCACTTCCGGTTCCCTCGTAAAGTCAATGGGTTTTTTGAATGGTTTTTTAGTTAGATGCCTGAAATAAGGTCTGTGGTTAACACAAGCTGAAGAGATTTTAACGTTTTGTTCAACAAAATAAAATACGTCAGTAAATATCCCACTTGTGAATTTTGAAGCCTTCATGTGTCTTAAAAAGGGCGGTTGCTAACAAGTGGCTAAATGAGACTACTAAACGTCATCACGCCGACTCTTCCGCCTTTACAACCTCGTTGTGTTCACTCGTGTTCATGCAACCGTGCTGTAGTTTGTTTAGAGCCTAACGTTAGCTTTTTACATCTGCCGATTGCATTCACACTTCAAAAATCATAAAAGTGGTGTTAATTTGTGAAGATTATCTTGCTGAACAAAATGTGTAAGTGTTATAAACATTTGTTTGCCACAGAGCTTATTTTCTGCAATAATCCAAAACCCAATGGAAAAATCCCATTGGCTTTTTGTCGAGGGAACCAGGGCGATGCTAACTTCCTGGTTGGCCTACAAAAATATGTCATTTCTGCAACACCCTATAGTCCACCAGCGTAGTGAGCAAAAAAATATCCCCAAAACACACTCTCAAGTTTCCATCTTAATCATAACGATCACATTGGCCAAGCAATTTGGCGTGACTAACCAGTTTGAGTTTGCATCATTCTTGATCGCTTCATCACTACTTGGCGACGCCAACGTACTGAATAAAAACGACAGCATGACAACAGGCCATTAATGAGAGAGTAAACGGACTTGGCTCAGCTCTGCTGGTGGGAAGCTGTGTGGAAGTGGACTTGTCCCAATCATCTGATCTATTTTCCATAGATATCAAGTGACAGTGGGAGGCTTGGATATCCTACCATCCCTCTACGTATCCACTGAGCCCCCTGCATAAACAGAGGAGAGCAGCAATGACGCAGGACTGGCTGAAAACACACACAAAGCTCTGAGCATGCATGTCCCACGACCCACACCCCCACAAACACTACGCGTCTAGAAGAAGGAGTTAAATTCCAGCCAGTCTAAACAGGACTTTTAGGGTAAATAATTACAATTCTGCTGCTTTTGAGTCCTCTCCCCATCTGTCTCAACTCTTCCCTTCTTGTTCCGCTCATAAGAGCGGCGATGAGAGATAAACAGCTCTCTTCCCCTCCCACCTCAATTACTCATTCTCTGCCCATGTGTGGATGAAACTCTAAGAGCTTGAAAGGTGGCTCTGGCATTTATAAGATTTGTTTTATGTACAAAAGGAGGACAGGGGTAAATTAACCCCCATACATTTTGTACAATTCACCATTATGAACAAAAACTGGGTGCACCATTCAGAGCGTGTGAGTTGTGGAGTCAAAGCTGAGGCAAAGCAACACCCTGAGAATCCTGAGTAGCTCTGAAACAATAGTCCTGGCTGCTCAGTCCGTACCCTGCTTGGCTTGAGTTTGCGTAGCTCGACAATGGTTTCTAAATACTCCCGGTAGAAAGTCGGCCGCAACCTAAACTGCATACACAGGCCAGGAGTGACTCCTTTTGGGAAAACAGTTCACACCCTGACAGTAAGTAGACTTTCTCTAGAGATAACAAATTATATTATTCAACCAGAGAGCAACAGCACAGGCAATTACATGGCATTTTCCCTGAACCCCAAACCTTAAAAGTGATTGAACCGTGGCTAGGAAAAGCTTCCAGTCAGGGGTGCTTTCAAGTAAAATGGTAATAAGCATAATCCCTCATTCGGAGTGCAAGACCAAAGGAGAAGTGAGTTTAGAGAACAGCAAGTCGTGCTGGGACTGTTAAGGCCAAGACACACCAAACAGACATCAAAGAACTAGCGGCGACAAAGGCCAACCGTTGTGTCGTCTTATGTCGCCTTTGTCTTGGCCAAAAGTTGCACTCGAACACACCGCAAAGACTACAGCCAACGGCCAACTACCACGTACGTTCTGCACCTGCATGAGATGAAATACAGATATTTTCACAGCGACATGGCTATTTGGAATGAAGCTAAGTGGTGAGCGAGAGTGGTGTGAAAATGGTCGGCAAACGCCGCTGTATTTCATGTACGTATCATAACAACAGCTTGTATATCCGCAGTCCTCGGTCTTCCGGTTTCCCTTTCTGAATGACGAATACAGACTACCGCGACCTGCTGGTAGGGAGAGTTATTCCATCTGCTACCTGGCCGTCAGCTGTAGTCTTTGCGGTGTGTTCGAGTGCAACTTTTCGGCCTGGCCTTCGTCTGTGTTTCTCAGCTTTACAGACACTTTGGCCTGTCCAGTCGCTCAGCATGAAGCCTGAAATTGGCACAGGTTGGACATCACAAAAGGGACATCGACATGCTGCCAGTACAGGAAGCACACCAACACACATACTCACATATAGAGAAACATGTACACAATAATCACATTCATCTGAGGTTTTCACCCACTGGATAGCGCTGTAATACATAAACATTCAATCACGCTACGTGGTTACATTATGGCGCTCACATACCAAAGAAATGAACAGCTAATAAAAGTGAATTAGCGAGTCTGAAAGAATATTCTTCATGAGTGCTAGGAGTGGAGGTGTCATGGGAATATATGAATATATGAAGTCACAGGGCCTCACACAATAACATGTACACCCACACCTCCTACACTCATATTAAAGCCCCTTCTATAGCGGCCAACTCTCCCCCCTCATTTCCAAAACCACAGCCCCCCTTTACAGAGTTTGGTCAGCCTGGGCACGGCAACCTGATCCTGCTGAGAAAGTCTTATAAAAAGGAAGCAAATAAAACAACCCAATCAAAAACACCTCTCGTCCAAGGAGCCAAACATGAAAGATTTCTGCAAACAGATCAACCCCTGCCCGTACAGTGTTTGAATATAAAGGCTGCATCATATACATTATAGGCTGTAACGCACAAACAGCCACGTCAGAGCAGATCTTATTCACATGCTGCTGAGGCACATGTTGTGCAATATCAGAGAGCAACTTGGACAGCCTCTATTAATCTGTTTTCCAGCTCAATCTCCTGAGAGGGATCTCTGTCAGAAAACAAACCTCTCTGTTTGAAGCATGGCCTCCAGTTAAACTTGTTCAACTTCTCTCTACATTTTACTCTCTCTCACTTTCCCCTCTCACTCCACTTTTCTTCTTCCTCCCTCTCTCTGCTCTTTGCACTCCTTCGCCATCATCTCCCCCCCTTTGCTTTTCTTTTCTTACTCTCTTCATTTATTCCCCCCCTCCCTGTGATTCCTTGCTGGCGTAAGTCTCAGTATTTGGCTGGGCGAACCCAGGGCGAGCGTGTCTTGTTACAGCGGTCCAGGCCCTCTGATAAAGCCCTGCATTGTGAAGGATAATCCCTCAGAAACAATCAGGATTTTTATACCGTGCCCTCTGTTATTTCTGTAGCCTCACACGTCAAAATGCGCACACACACACACACACACACACACACACACACACACACACACACACACACACACACACAACTCACACGTGCCACCATTTGTTCTGACACAGTCTACATGTACAAGCACCGGCATGCACTGCTCATTCATGAGAAAGAATGCAAGAAATTCCCATCAAACTGCCCTTTTGGTTGATTTTGTTTGTAAGCTGCTCACTGTCAGAATCCAACACAGTCTCACCTACAGCGATGACAACATGACAGGAGTGTTAGGGGGACAGGGATTTATAAATGAGGAGGTGCTGCAGCGCTGTAAAATGTCAGTTAAGTCAGTGTGTCTATCACTGTCATGTTTTGTTAAGGCAGCCCGTCTGTAGCTGTTCACACTTGGCTGAGCCCTATTGTTAAATAAACAAAGCCTTGTGTTTGGTTGTGCTGCGGATCAGTGGGGCGATCAGGCACTCACCTGAAAAATTGCCGAGAGGAGAACGGAGCAGGGGAGCAGCACACTGCAAGAAATGTACATGTCAACACACTTAATTAATATGGATGCACAAATGGACAATGTGCACAGCAGAAATATGGACATGTAATAGCATGAAAAGCACCGGTGAAATTAGTAACACTAACATGGCTGCGTGCCATACAGGTGTTCCAATGCACGTATCCTCATACAACGGTTCGTATGAAATCTTACAAAACATTATTCTTCATTATTTGTGTGACGCACGAGTCAATTTCCGCTCCAGTCTTTTCAAAATAAACTTCCATCTTCACAGGAAACAGCTTAGTTAGGTTTAGGCAACAAGACTACTTAGTGAGTTACTTTAATGCCTATTTCTCTCCTCAAATGTGCTTGGTTTTGGCTCGACTGTTTTCAACATGGCGGCCGGATCACATATTTTCTCATTTTACAGTTAAAGCCAAGTTAAAACTACAACTTTAAACTTTAAAAGTCGTTAGATTGCTGTACTGTTCACACTACACAACTTGCTGTCTTGTAATCGTGAGTCTTTAAGTCGTTGTGGTTTTCACACTACATGACTGACCGGTCTTGTGTCATGTTTATTCATGCAAACATCCAACACCCTTGGTGCAACAAACACTTTGCTCCGTGTTGCAAATGCAACACATACAGTAAGTTCCTATTATAATAGGCGACGCCTCCTTCCCCAGGTTTCCCCTCATTGGCTGTAGCTCCCTGACAGACTCCCCAACAGATCTAGATATTTAGCATGCTAGATATCTGGAATGCGTCTGTGATATGCCAGCAAGCCTCTAGGCTGTCGTCTTTGAACAGTTCACACATGACGCTCAAGCACCGATGTGCGAGCACTGAGCCAACGCAGATTCACCTCTGATTTGGGGCTTTTGTCCGGGAGCTCTAAAAACCGTTGCAAAGTGGAAAATCAGGGCTAAAGTCATGCAGTGTGAACACAGCATAAACGGAGTTCATGAGCAGTGATTGACAGCTGCGTTTGAGACTCCTCGGCTTTGAGTGGTTGTTTTTCTTCGGGCGTGGTGGAATCTTGCAAATGCCATTAGGAGCATTAGGAGGATAAAGAGGAACAAGATTTTTTCACAGATTAAAGGTCTCCTTACACTACTGTCAGGATATAGCGACAGTTTGAGCAAATATGACAAAAAAGTTATTTTTATTAAAGTTACCAACTGTAGTTATAAAATTATTTGTTCCTGAGATCTGTGATTTTCTTGCCATGAAAAGTCAAAATATCTGCTGCTGCAAAAAAGGCCTATTGTGTGCGACAATTTCCCTCTCCAGTCTTGATACAAGGCTGACATAATGGCGTTCAATTCAATAATGTTCATTAAAAAAACTGATTTGCACTGTAAACAAGTTGCATTACTTTATAATTTTTTTTTGACATGGTTACTGACTTGTGGCGCTTTTTTAGCAGTGTGGAAGCTGTATGTGAAGACAGCTGTTGAGTGTCTAGACAGGTAGGTACATCTGTGGTTCCAGGCCTGGGATTGTCTCCCTGTCACTGCCATCATTCCTCATCTTCCAACAGGAGGTTTCCTTCCCCGGCTTTTCCACTGCCGGCATCATCTGTCACCACAACCAAGGGGAAGGAGAAACATAATTACAGGACAGAGGTAACCATAACTCACCCCCCAGGGTTAGCACTAATAACAATGGTAGCCAGCAGCCGTGACTGTCAGACTGACATTGTTCAACAATTCACCGAATGACTGTAAACAACACATCGTAAAAAGCTGTTGTATGCCACCTGTTGCCCAATAGTGTCAGGAAAAAGATAATTTGTTTTAAGACATACTAAGAGACAAAGACGAGCATGCGCAACAAATTTAATAATGAGTAACCATTGTTGTTAAAGATAATAAAAACTACTTACTGCACTGTACTTACTGCCCTCTATCTACCAATTACACAAGCTCTCCTTGGCAAGTGATGTTAGTGGATCAGCATTACATACACAAATTACTCACTAGTTCACCACATTCATAATCATGACTTACAGGAATATTGTCAGGTGTCTGCTGTGTGCATGCTCATTAAACTATTGGTTCTACGCTGTCATCACACATGCAGAAAAGCGTACAGCAGCAGAAAGAGACTGTATTTAACAGTTAACTCCAACAAGCACGTTTCAATGGCTCTCTGATGTACTGCGGTGTTGTAAGTGTGACCTCAGCACCTCAGGTTATTTAATTCTCCATGTTATTCAAGCTGGTTCCTGGGGAGGACTGTAATTAGGAGCAGCGCTGCACAGAGAGCACCATCCTCACTATCACAGACACACTCTGCATCATGGTCTGGCACATACACCATGCACTTTATTGTCCCACACACAGTACTGTACTATAAACTCTTACATGCCCCCTCTTACACACATATTTGTACTATGTTATACACACATTAGCCAACAAGCCGTATGCGTCAAGAAGGAGACAAGGTAAACTATGGAGAATTTTAAGCAAGACTATGCAACTTTTGCAGTTTGTTTATAGCCTAACCCAGGGGTCAGCAACCTTTACTATCAAAAGAGCCATTTTAGGCAAAGAAAAAAAAAGAAATCTGTCTGGAGGGAGTCGCAAAACATTTGAGCATTGTGAAGAAGGTAACACAGTTTATAGTCTAAGTATATAATATATAAGTCTAATGCAGTGGGGGCCAAAGTGCAAATGTACTACGCAGTATTAGGGCCACACTGAATGAAAAAAAATCTGAGATTTCCAGAATAAAGTCATAATATTCCGAGAAAAAAAGTCGTAACATTACGAGAATAAAGTCATAACTTATTGAGAAAAAAAAGTCGTAATATTACGAGAAAAAGTCGTAACATTACGAGAATAAAGTCATAACTCAACGAGAAAAAAAAGTTGTAATATTACGAAAATAAAGTCATAACTTTATGAGAAAAAAAGTCGTAATATTACGAAAATAAAGTCATAACTTAACGAGAAAAAAACATTGTAATATTACGAAAATAAAGTCATAACTTAATGAGAAAAAAAGTTGTAATATTAGGAAAATAAAGTCAAAACTTTATGAAAAAAAGTCGTAATATTACGAAAATATAGTCAAAACTTTACAAGAAAAAACTTTGTAATATTACGAAAATAAAGTCATAACTTAACGAAAACTTTGTAATATTAAAAAAAAGTCAGAATTTTACAAGAAGAAAAGAAAATAACACGTAAAATTACAAATTGATAATATTATGACTTTATTCTCGAAATCTCAGATTTTTTTTTCCTCAATGTGGCCCTAACACTCCTCAAAAAACAGTTATTCATTTCCATTTCTATAAATCCACAGGGAGCCACTGGAGAGGAGCTAAAGAGCCGCATGTTGCTGACCCCTGGCTTATATTGCGTTAATTGCTTATACAGCGTTAATTGCTTATTATGCTAACCGCTAGCATTGGAGCTCTCCACTTTCTGTTGGAGCTCTGACTGCATGATTTCGTCTGATTTCGTTCCTTTGTTTATATTATCTCTACATGTCTCTCCGAAGTAACTTTTGGTGTTATTAATGTTGATTTACACGACGTCTAGTATCCCAAAGTTACCTGAGTGAAGTTTGTCATCGTAGTCATCTTTCTTTTGGTCAAGGTTGTCCGGCGTAGCAACAGTAACTAAGGGGGGGCGTAACAACAGTAACTAAGGGGGGCGGGGCTTAGGATCGTGATTGACACTCGCCCTGTATTTGTGTGGATGTGACTTTTACACAACATAAATACTAAAATACATGTTTGTGGGCAGTGAAATATTTGTAGGATTGTCTTCTGTGGATTAAAACTATTAATATGGTTGCAGACTGCCATGAAGATAATGGGGGTCAAAAACCACCCTATACCCTCCAAATGATTTATGAGCAGTCTGTTATCAGACAGGCACAGAAAATTGTGTCAGACCCAACTCACATCTTACACCAGGAGGACCAATTTTTACCTTCCGGCAGGAGATATAGAGTCCCACGGTGCAGGTTGATTCGTTACAAACATTCATTCATGCTGATGTCTATTAAACTTCTCAACAACTCGTAACATAAAGCTATCATAAGGACAGTGCAATATGGTTAGACAGTGCAATATGTTAAATAGGGACAGTGCAATATGGTTAGACAGTGCAATATGTTAAATTGGGACAGTGCAATATGGCTAGACAGTGCAATATGTTAAATTGGGACAGTGCAATATGTTGCATCTCTGTAATATTGGGCTATTGTCTGTGCAATATGGGAAAGATGGTAGACGGTGCAGTGCACTACCTGGGCACAATACCTGCCATGGCATGTGTGATAGTATGTGCCGTTATGTACGTGGACTGTGTATGTGTTGAAACATCTGTTTCTGTGGAACTGTTTCCCTGGCTTGTGTGGAATCGTTTATTATTGTGGTTGATGCTGTTTTAATTTAGTGTTTGTAACTGCAGTTGGACGGAGTCCTGGAAAATGAGGACAATAAAATTATATTTTATCTTATCTCATCTTATCTTATCTTATCTTATCTTATCTTATTTAAATCCAATTAAAGATTCCATATAAACTGACTCAAAATGTTTTATACACATAGGAGATGTTTTTTCTCAAGATGTATCACTTATGAGCTCCAGAGTGAGCGCTGAGGTCAGTTGTATACATCCAACTTTATGAGGTTCTCTTGAGTAATGCTGTGGGCTGCTTAAGTGATGAATGGGCTGTTTTCATGACTCCCCTGGCTTGTATTAACACGGGCTGAGTGTCATGTCACTATTACATTACCACTACATGTGAATGTGTGTGCTGCAGGAGGCTCAGCTTGTTGACCTTGGAGCCCTGGATCGTCCTCCCACCTCTCCCAGCGCAGTTGTCACTGACACCTCACTATTGTTTTTATTCCCAAAGATCTTGTTTTTGCATTCCAGTCTGCCCTCAGCAGCCTGCAGGTTATGGAGCACACACACACACACACACACACACACACACACACACACACACACACACACACTCATTCGACATCTCTCATCCTTCAGCCCAATATAAACAAAGTGGTTTGGTATCTCTATCGACAACGTGTCTTGTCTAGGTTCTGGTAGATAAGCCGGTTTTGTCAAAGAATGTTTTGTCAAAGTCCAACTCGTTTGTTATGATTCTGGGCCAAATCTTTACCCGTCACTTTTATTTAAACGTGTTTACTTCTGGTTTGTTTTACAGGTGACAGGAAGAGTCGGATCATTGTCTGAACACACCTCGTGCTCAACAGAGAGAAGCTGCAGGTAGCTAAGGTCACCCTACCCTGAAACATTTGGCTTGACACTAAAATAAACACACCACACGTTGTGGCGCCAGGTCTTATCAGGTAACTTTTTCCATTGTGTGGTACTTTCGTAACACCTCACTCTGGCAAAGAAAATATGACCTCTAAGATGGTAAATAGTGGCATGTTTTCTGCTCAATTTGCTGTTTGACACAACCGGCTATAGGCCGTTTCAACGGAACTGCATTGCTAGGCAACAGCTTGGGTCCATGTGTACTTCCTGTCAGCTGAATGTTTACAACTGTGAAACGGGCTGCGTCTGAAATCGCGTACTATGCACTACATAATCAATATGTGTACTATCGTTCAACTTATTTTTGTGTGAATAAACAGCAGTATGTATCTTTTTGGTCGCACTGAGAAGTAATTTCCCTCGTCACTTCCTGAGAGCCTCCTTGCTGGTTGTAACCATGGTAACCCGTACCAACCTCATGTGACCAAAACGATGATTTGTGAGAATCAAAGTCTGAATTCATTTCAAATATATATTACGCCTAGCAATGTGACTTACATTTAAATCGAAGTGTTTTTGATGTCACAGAGCTGTCTGTCAACATCTGTTATGAATGTTGTCGTCACCACCGCATTGCATTGTGGGATATTTATGCCGCCGTAGTGTCCAGCTTTGCATTCTGTAATATAATAATAAGTTGAAAGTTTCTGAAAGCCTTGTGTCTGTTGACGTTGTCAGAAATGGCGGAGGCCATGGAAGTTCATTTTTCGGTGCATAATAAGTTAATATATTGTAATTTTATTTGTATATTGTTTTTTCTTCGTAATTTTATAATATGTCTGAGGAAAATGTTGATATTCCAACCGGCCTACTCTTTCTCCCCTGTCATTATGCCTTTGCTTTTCCTGCATTATGTTACCCACTCACTAGCTTGCTAAATTGTTAGCCTCTGTGGCTTCTAGACGCCGACAGTAACATTAATATTGCCGTTGCTTAGCAGCGGTGTTCTCATGATTCAACCACTTGAACGCCAAGCATATTGTGTACATGACTTCCCATGCAATAAACACAAGCTCAAGAGTGAAGGCACCATAAGGTTTCGTACAAGGCAATCTCACATACTGTTTTAGCGTACTAAATAGCATGTAAGTATGGAATTTCGGACGCAACCTTGGTTTATACGAGGCTAGTGAGAGGCATGGTTGCTTTTCAACAAACCTAAGGAAATATAATTTCTCTGCCAAAGAAATGTTCAGCCCTGAGCAGTCATAAAAAGTTTGATTGTTCTTTTAAAACGCTGACAGGAAATTAACTTCTTAGAAAAGTGTGTGTTCTATAAATTGATGCTATTTTTAATCTTGTAACAGAGACATTTCTGAGAATTTCTGTTCCAGGGAGGAATTTAATCGCACTCTCATACATGTTCACACAGTGTTCCTCTACAACTCATTAGCATATAAGCTTCAACACTTACCTTCAAAAAATACTCTGCAGCCTCAGCTGACCAGAACAGTATGTATGTATGTGTGTGGGGGAGTACAGCTCTGCTTTGATTTGCTAAGTGATGCTATCCTCATCAGATAGCACAATGAAACTGTCCTCATCAGATAGTATGTCTATGTGTACCATCTCATCGGAACATGCCATATGTGCTAGACTGATAAATTAGGTATGTGTTTACTGTTGTGTATGTGAGGAAATGCACAAACATCACCCACCTACACAAAACATAACAAGGTTTCCACATTTGGCAGCGACTGCAACCCTGCTATCCACCTGTAGACCCCGTCAGTTCTTTGTACGTCAGTGTTGCGGTTGATCTCTTTGCTTATTCAATGAGCCTGCGTGGTTTTATTGAAACATCCTAATCCCTGAGGAGCAGAGAGAGAGAGAGAAGACGGGGGAAGCAAGAAGATTTATCTAACCAGGAACATGCAAACTAATGCCTTTCACAGGCTCATATCGGGACACAATGTGCCCACTTGCAGTCCTAATGGCTGCAGCTAGTGTATTCACTGAGTAATTACTATGGGAGATTTAGAAATATGCATAGCAGTTCGGGCTGGGAGAGCAAGCCTGAACTTGAGCATACTAAAGAGCGCATTAATCCTTTTTAATTCTATTAAGAATTGGTCTACAGCGGGATAAGAGGCCAGCAGAGTTCCAGAGACTGTATCTGTAATGCCTCGGAGACCCGCAGCGAAAAGCTCTTACTTAACAAAAAATTAATTCGCAAGGAAAGTTCCTTTCCCGTTCGCAGTTGAATCAGTTCACAGCGTTAAGCAGCTTTTATTTGATAGTAAACAAAGATGGGTTGAATTTTGTGAGGATTTTTACATCTCCATCAAAAGTAGGAGTGTAAGGAGATATCAGTACATTTGCGTATCGCGATATCTTTTGTGATACTGTATCGAGTCTCGAAAAACAGTATTGATTTCTAATTAATAGTTTACATGCAAAGACTCGTGGCAGACAGCGGCTCTGATTGCATAAAAAGTAATGCAATGATGTTGGATGTTACGGGGACTGTGAAATGCAGATCCCACTGTTCAGATTGCATAAAAATGTATTAATTAATCGCATGATTGTTCATAATTAATCGCAAATTAATCAAATTTTTCATCTGTTCAAAATGTACCTTAAAGGGAGATTTGTCAAGTATTTAATACTCTTATCAACATGGGAGTGGGCAAATATGCTGCTTTATGCAAATGTATGTATATATCTATTATTGGAAATCAATTAATAACACAAAACAATGATAAATATTGTCCAGAAACCCTCACAGGTACTGCATTTAGCATAAAAAAATATGCTCAAATCATAACATGACAAACTCAAGACCAACAGGTAACAACAGCTGTCAGTGTGTCAGTGTGTTGACTTGACTTGCCTAATACAAGTGTAAGTGATACAAGTGTCCTTTCCTCAGACATGAACAGATACGCAGGTGAGCTACGTGCCTTCCACCTCACACTGTGTGTTGATCTGGATCAGCCCTCCCTCGCATCCGCCCTGCTGTTTTTGCACCAATCCAATTTCATAAAAATCTTATTGAGGAATTCCCCAAAGTTAAGCATGAGACAGAGGGAGAAAGTGGGTTTCTTTCCCAGTGAGGCGTGTGGACGGTAATGGCTTTCACCTGTTGAGATAAGAGTTCAAATACTAAATGACCACAGTGCCGGGCTACTGTTCCTACTGTGTGCACAGCCACAGCAGTGTAAATAGTGAGGCCCTTCTGCCTGCACCTCAGTAATCTGAACACACAGAATGTGCCTCAGCTTGTCGACCCCCCATTCATTTCCATTACAGGGCCAAAGGGCTAGCGGGGAGGACGCCACAGTCGCAGTGTAAACGAGATGTCATGTTTGACAGGGTGTGTAAGCTCAGCTCGGCGGAGCGGCCTACCTCAGTCACACACACCTCAACACGAGACAATAACAAGGAGCGCGGCACACACAGATAGACAAGAACCTGTCACACAAGCACAGGCATATACGTTGCTCAGGAATGAAAAATGTGTCTCCTTAGTTACAGTATTATGAAACAAAACAGGTCTGGAAACCACGATTGCATTCCTTCCCACCCTGACACCCCACGCCCATCACCCTCACTTGAACATATCTACCGCCCCATCTGTTCTGCCAACTGCTCCATTACTCCTTCCCTTCATTACTGGACCAGTTTTCCTGCTCCTCCTGTCCCCCCTTTACCTCAGCGTTATGCATTACTGAAGCTCTCTCTTTCTCATTTGCCCTCTCCGTCTGATCTGGGCTGCTTTTTATTCTGTTCCCTCGGCCTGGAAGAGAAAAAAAGAAATGAAAGAAAACGCCACAGACGCCCTCGACCTGTATCTGGCTAAGCATCTCCATGGTAGCATGACCCCCTGAAACAGCCCATCATGCCTCGCTGCACTCAAAAAGGACTGAGAGGAGGCAAGGAAGGGGCAAAGCGAGGAAGAAGAGAGAGAAAGAGAGAGAGAGCTGCAATGGAAGAAACTAGGAGAGCAGTGGAGTGGAAGCCTCCAAACAAAACAAGAGGTTAAATCACTTATCATTTCAGTGTTTATGTTTTGTTTCAGCCCAGATTTCCTTACCTCCTCACAGAGTCTGGCATCCTGTGCGCTGACTGACTAACAAGTGGCTTACTTTACCAACGCTGTTGCATATGAGTAACCAGAGACAACTGAGATGACATAAATATTGTGACATTGAGATTAAAGAGGACCTATTATGGTTTTATGCCTTTTCCCCCTTTCCTTTAGTGTGTTACATAGCTTTCTGTGCATGTAAAAGGTCTGCAAAGTTACAAAGTCCATGCCAGATGGGAGTTATTCTCCCCCACAGAAACGCTGCTCCTGAACTGCCTGAAACGCCTTGCTTGAAGTCCCGCCTTTTCTTCTGTAACGTGGTGATGTCACCAAGTAACACATTTGCATAATACCTGCCTAGCAGCTAGTTTGGCATGCCTTCAAACACAGCTATTTAGAGCAGAGTCTGAAGAGTTTGTTTCATCTGACCAATCAGAGTAGACTGGGCTTTTCGGAAGAGGGGCAACACAACTCATCCCAACTCATCACATACTGACACTTTGTTTTTATTTTCGACATCAAAACCACCATAGTTCTCCTTGGCGCCACTTTAGGTTTATGCAATAAAACCACTATAGTTAGGTTTAGAAAAGAACTACATGGTTGGGCTTAAAACTACTACGTTTGTACAGAGAAAATGACACTGAACGTTGTGAACACGGGACACGAACGAACAGCTGATTGTAACGTGACGCACGGTACACAAACAGCGGTCTCCTGGATGAAAGCCTTGTGTTTGTTAGACCCATCCAGCTCCCCTCCCACCCACCTGGTGTGTCTATTTCGCTCTTTAAACTACGTCACCAGCATTTACTGTTGCTGCGGATGGGTTTACATTATAGTTAATGGAATGCCCGGTGCGTTTCCATGTTGGTGCTAAAGGGTGCCGTGAGCAGCGGTACCGAACGCCGTGACAAAGCTTCGGTATTTGATGCCATGGGAATGAGAACGGGCTGGGGGGGAGCAGGAGCTCAAACACGTTTTAGATAGAGGGTGAAAAGAGGTGCTGCAGCACAGCAGGTATGAGCATCAAAGCATGTAAACATGTTCTAGTAGAAACCCAAAATACAAGTATGCACCTGAAAATGAGCACAATAGATCCTCTTTAAGTGTGTATCTCTGGTGCATTACTTTTCATTTTTGCTGATGCTAAAAATAATCGAGAACAGAAGAAGTTAAAAACATTCAACATTCAGTTTATTGGTTTGGTTTTTTTGAGTACAGTGGTTATTTCTGCCTTTCTGGCGTTCACATACAAAACAAACAAACAACAATAACTGGGAACACAACAAAATATAGCTTTCTGATAATATCTGTGGCTCAGTCTAGTAGTTACAACAGATACAATAGTAACTCTCCGTACCTGATTGACACAAACGTAAATACAAACACTTAATAATAAACATGTAAAAACGGTCCAAAACTGGAACTAATACTTTTTTTGAAATTCTGTGTGGTTTATAAAATGACATAGCTATTTACATTCAATTTGAATAATTATCGTTTCAAGAGAAACAAATATAGTGTATGAGTTTGACATTAACAAAAAAAATAAACACTGATTATTAAAACTTGTGATAAAATATATAATATTGATTATAATTAGAAGGTTCCATTATGTACGTTCAAGTGCTATTAATAAAGATGCACAGGAGGGGTCGCAGCCACGTCGGCTCTCCTGTCAAGAGTGGCATAAATCAAGGTGCAGCTCAGAGATTGGAGTCCAGGAGGGGCAAAGGTCAAAGGTTACAAAATTCAGTCAAAGCTCCACCTCTGAGACACAGTCAAAGTGGTTAGTACACAGTGGTGGAAGGGGAAGAGAAGTCCTCCCCATCACTAACTTGGTTACACAAAAAGAAAGCTAGTGTTACAGCTCAAATACTGTGTTTTTTCTTTACAGGTTTAGTCATAGCGACGCCGGGCAGTCTGATTTGAGTAGTGGCACATCAGACGGTAAAGATGGTTAGAAGTTGAAGCTTGTTCCTTATCACTCGGCACAGAGCTGTCTTTACATCTGACCTCTAATGGTCTCAGTTCACAGCTGCTGCTGGGTGATGCTTTCCACGCCGAGATCAGAAACAAAGAGGAGGCTTCCCTTTTCTCCTCTCTCTCACCCCCAGAGTGACCAGTTCTGCTTTGAAAGCTAACTAACTGCACTGACCAAAAAAATGCCTCCATCACAGAAGAAAACTATCGACATTAGCAGCTTCTAAAAATCCTCTTGAAAAATAGACATTTTTATTTATTTTTTCTCCATATATAAAAAAATATCACTATGCAGTTCTTTTCACTGGACGGGTTTGACTTGCAGTCAAAATGTGCTTCTTGTATTTCACGTGTGTGAGTGTGTGAACATTAGATTACGGTGTGAATGTATCAGTATGCCCCAAAAAGAGCAAGTGTTAGATTATACTCTTTTAAATCCTTCTCTTAGATTCCCTTTCTTAAAAAAAACTTCTCTTTCTGCTCCTCACCTGTGCTATCTGACATTCTCCCTGTCTTTCTGCAGTCCATCTTCTCTTATTGTCTCACTCCTGGGATGATTGTTATGTGCCTGCTAACAGACGGTCTGCTGGCTGGACAGTGGACTGTCCAGGGACATGCTCGTGGGAGACAGGTCTGGACGGGCGCACGGCTTAAACATGGAGGAGATGTAGAAGGCCTGCAGGCACAGACACAAAAGCATGTCAGGAGATATACACAGACCACACACGCTGTCAATCATCCGCTGTTTATAAACACCACAAGGGATCAGAGTGAGGAAAATGAGGCTGTTGTTTAAGCTAGCTCAGTCAACAGAGAGCCGAGCAAATCCTGTTGAAGACAGAGATAACTGTTATTGGACTATTTAGACGTACCACCCAGTACGCAGTGAGCCCTCCCTGGATGAAGCCTGTGAGGACGTCAGTGGGGTGGTGGCGGTAGTCGGAGATGCGGCTCAGGCCGGTGTAGATGGCGATGATCACCAAGAGGAACTGTATTAGTGGCCGCAACAGCCGAGCTCCTCGCCACGACAACCGCGCCTGCAGGTAGAACTGCAAGAAAGAAGATAAACATCATTATATTGATACTGACTTTATAGTTAACACAGAAAAGTGAATTCATGCATGTGGGTGCTTGTGTAATAATTATGTTTAAACGTCTATGAGATTGTGTAAAGATGCTATATGCTCCTGTAGAAGCTACAAGTCCGATGATATCAACCTTATTTTAAGAAAATCATGTTTTATTTGAGATGTCATGGAGAAGTACTACACTACCCACAATCCTAAGTGTAACAGCAACATCTCTGATTGGTGGAGTTCGCTGTTACCAAGGAAATGTTTACCGCACCAACGAATGGCTAGTACTGGTACGTGCTGCTCCGTGCTCTGCTCAACGCGGCGGCTCATTTGGAGACATTCTCTTCTATTACGAGAATAGTTCACCGAAATGTGTTTTTAAAAACATTTGAGGCGAGAAATAAGGCATGCAGCTGCTGAATCTGTCTTCATTTTAGATCGACAACGGTTAGTTTAAACGTTTTTCAGAGGCGGCGAGTCACCATTCACAATGGTTTATGGGATGAGTAGTTCCTTCACTCTTAAAATAATGATGTACATAGTCTTGTATGTTTTGCCTTTTTTCCATTTTTGTTTTGCTCCGAATCAAATGTTTTATGGTCACGATTCATCTCGAAGCTGGTTGGTTTGGTTCCATGTTTAAAACTCTTTATATAATGATTTTCTGAAACGTCAATAAATGGAGTGAATGAATGGGAAATTCACTTCCGGGCGGTCGCTGTTGTGCTCTATAAACACAGACAGAGACCTTTAAGTTAAAAAATGTACATCCACTCAGTGTGCTACCCAGAGGGGGAAAAGAGAAGCTTGGCACGAGTCCATTAACACCATCTAAACCCCATTTCCTCCTTTTGTTCATCCTCATCTCCTGCCTCCGCGCAGAATGGATGTTTGTGTCTGTAAAAAATGGGGTCATGGGGCGAGCGTGAAGCAGATACAGGGGGCTAACTTTATGAGGTCCGTCTGGACCCGACAACCACTGGGGAGCACGTGGCCTACATTCCTGCAGTGAGGCCGACCCTCAACGGTTCCCACTCCTCCTATCCCGAATGAGAGCAGGTGTCACTGTTCCTGCTTTAAACACTAGCAGCTGGTGGCGTGTAGCTACAGGTTTGACACAATCTCACCAGGTTGTCTGCAGTCGGCATGCGACGCTGTGAGTTTGTGCTTGCAGTGTGTGTGTGTGGAGAGGAGAGGAACAAACGGTCAACGGTCACAAACACTGATTGTCGCCCTCGTTTTTCTCACACCACTTCTTCCCTTCAGCACTTTACTCTTTTATTCCTCTTATTCAGTCTCCCCCTACTCATCCTTGTTTGTCTCTTTCTGCTCAGAGAGGAGCTGCTTTTCATTTGGACTCTTATAAGTGCAAATAGGGGAGGCAGGGATTTTCTTTTCTCCTCTTTGAGCATCCTCATTTAATTCATTTTAGCTATACACATTCACATATTTAAGTCACCTTAGACTATAATTTAAGGGTTAATGAGGGGGAAATACACGAGGAATGTGGACATTTTATGGTTAATAATGTGCTTTTGTCTCCCTCTAACTGTCGTTTCTCTCCCACAATGCACCCACGACTGCTGGGCAGTGCAGTGTGAGAGAAAGATGAAGAGACGGGTGGGGGGGGGGGAGTTGAGAGGGTGTCTCTTGCTGAAAGAAGCCTGTCGATCTCTCAGCAGGCATATTCAGCCCTCCACCCCCTCCTCTAAATGAGACCCACAACAAGGCATCCTCTGTCTGCGTAGCCTCTTCATCTATTCATGTTCCCCGTGGAAAAACATTCTCCCTCATTCTCTAGCCCCCCCCCCCTCCCTCTGTGTCTCACCAGCTCTTTCAGCTCGGAGCTGGATGCCTTTGGAGAATTGCTGCTCTCAAACATCTCCTCCCTCACGATCAGGAAGTGTGAATATATTTTACAGCAGCATGTGCTGGTGTGTGTTTGCGCATGTTTAATTAGCTTATCTAGTTAATGGTTGCGCACAGTGCTCCTGGCCTCTAGGGATTTGTGTTGTCTCTAATAACTGAAAATGAAAGTTGTAATATTCCCCCAACATTGTAAACACAGCACCGAATACTGTAATTACACAACACAGGATCAGGTGAATGCCAAGGTCACATTCCAGATGTGTGTGTTTAAAAGCAACTTACTGCCAAGTAGAGCATGGTGTACATTGCAAAGGAAGCATGGCCGGAAAAAAAAGACTTCCTGAAAGAGAAGATCAATAAAAGAGGCCGAAGGTTACACATTAACTGCATAAGCTATTGTACGCCCCACCCTTAGTAAACACACCAAATCATTTCAGAGCAAGAACACACACCTTGCTTCCTCCACCATCTTCTCGTTAGGCTGCCGGCAGTCGACCTGGGACACGTAGCTGCCCGGAGTGCAGCCGATGGATGCGTAGGTGATGTTACAGACTTCCAGGAAGTTGGGTCGCAGGCGCCCCACACTCAGCTTGGCCATATTGGTGAGAGACTGACCCACGCAGCAACCAAACAGGAAGCTCCCCAGCTCTTTGTACAGGCACGACACGTAGCAGTTTCGCACAAATGCCCGCGAGTTTACGCCTCGGAAACGCACCCGGTAGCATTCACCCAGTGCGATCTGAGAAGGAAAAAGTTTACATAAGTCATACAGTACAGCTGCACAAATACAGTGAAAGTGTATTCGTTTTAGTCTTAAAGGGCGGGTCCATCTGCGCTCTGTTCTGTTATTTTCATATATATTTTTGCCCACTCAGCCGTTAGCAAAAAGCAGTGACGCTAATCAATAAGGTTATGAATAATGGAAATAACTGAAAGGGTTGGTTGGAGTGGGGTTGTATGTATACTCCCGCGTTCTGCGAGGTAAAATTACTGCTTTTGTGAATGCAGTCTGGTGGCTTTGAAGAGAGCGATATAACGGCTTCAGTTACTGTCGGAAAGGGCTGTTTAACGGCGAGGTAAAGCGGCCATGGACGGGAGCAGCAGAAAAATTTATTTTAGCCAACCTACAATAAATCAATATTAGTTTAAGTGTATGCTATATTTATATATATATTTTATATTATATTATTATATATATTAATATTTTCACCACTTTACCTCGCCGTCAGACAGCCCTGTCTGACGGGGGACTGACTCCATTCGCAAAAACAATCATTTTACCTCGTGGAACACATGAGTTGCTGGTCTACCGCTGCATCGATCGTTTAGTTTGTTTGTGTTGTTGTGTGACTTTTGAATCCGAACTAACGTGGCGTCCACACAGCAGTACATTGCTTAGCTTCTGTGTTCCAAACTGGGAGCATGCCGAACGCCATCTAAGTTACTGTATGTAACGTTAATACACTGACTGTAAGGATGTATGTATACTTTACATGTAGCAGCGTCATCATGCAGAAACCTACTTCCGCTCACATGAGAAATAGTTTTTAGAAGTGCTTGGGGAAATAGCATTTTGACGCTAAAACATACACACTTTGACCAAATACATAAGGAACACCATTGGAAAGCTGCAGAATGATATAAAGACCCGCCTTTTAAAAATAAACACATGCTGTGATGACAACTCACTGAATTCACTGTGCCAATACTTAACAGCTATTATTGTCTTACCGTTAGGCCAGTGATGGCTATACCACCAGCAATGAGCAGGCTGTCGGGGATGGCCTCCTTCGGCTCGTAGGGATAGGTGATGCTGGGGTCTCCACAGAAGAATCCTCGCTTGTACGCGGTCACTGCCTTCAACTCGCAAGCAAAGAATGGGATGGAGGCTGATGAGATAAAGGGGAGAGAGGGAGGGGAGGCGGACAAAAAAACAAAACAAAAGATGGCTTGATGAATGTCTGTGAGCATGTGGTTCATGCAACAACGATCACAAACGAGATTGGTACAGTCGGCTAACATAAAGGTGGCCTCACAAGAGCATGAGAGGAGCAGCGTTAAAGAACAACAGTCATCTGGGGACATGATTTCCAGATTCCCAGAGGATGAAGCATTCCTCACATAGCTGCTTCCATCAGAGGAGAAGGGAGACGGAGAGATGAGAGACACAGAAAGACAGACAGACGCGGAGATGGGCATGACGGTGGAGAATTAAGACGAGGAAGGAGATGAGAGGGTGTGTTACATAGGAGTGTGCCAAAAGAGGACAATAAACTCATTGTAGGAAGAGCTAGGTATTTTGTTTTAACAATAAAGCTTTGTTCCAGTGGAAAGCATTAGAGCTGCAACGAATAATCGATTAGTTGTCAACTATTACATTTATCGCCAACTATCTTGATAATCGATTCATCTGTTTGAGTCATGTTTTAAGAAAAAAAAGTCAAAAGTCTCTGATTCCAGCTTCTTAAATGTGAATATTTTCTGGTTTCTTTACTCCTCTATGACAGTAAACTGAATATCTTTGAGTTGTGGACAAAACAAGACATTTAAGGACGTCATCTTGGGCTTTGGGAAACACTGATCGACATTTTTCACAATTTTCTGACATTTTATAGCGTGCTTGCCAACCCTCGAGATTTTCCCAGGACACTCCCGTTTTTCATTGCCGTTTCTGAGTCACAATTCTCCCGTATTTCTCCCGATTTATGACAAATGTTCACACCTTTTTTCCCCTTTTCGTTATCTCAACCTGTTTCTGGCACTGTACAGCATGTAAAAGTTTCCTCCCAGACAACAATACCGCTACACCAAATGTTGTTTCCTGGTGGAAGAGATGCTCGAGACAACGCTGTGTGAGCTGCGGTCGCCGCTGGTTTCAATGCACATTGTCAGTGCGCGCTGCACCCAAAGTTGGGCTTTGCTCTATGCAGAAAAAAAGCCGTCTTGGCGTGGCGCAAGCCATTGGAAATAACGGGTTTCAAAGCACAGTGGTGCCGTTGTTGCGTTGTGATTGAAAGGACCTTCAGTGACTGAGAAAAGGAGAGAAAAATGGAGAGTAGGAGAAAGAAATAGACCTACTCAAGCTGATGCCAGAGATTCACACAAGTTCACACTAGAGGGGCCAATTACTCTGTATTCATTCCTGAGAATTAAAAGTATTTAACATAACACTGCCGTTGCAGTGTACATTATAATTATAATTATTTTGCAATTTTCATTCTTTAAAAGCCAGAATGCAGGAATCAAAGTCTTTGAAACTCAAATTTTCCACCTTGGTTTCGAAATCCTCCCCATTTTTGAGGTTTCAAGGTTGGCAAGTATGTTTCATAGACTAAACAACCAATGAATTAATAATCAACAGATTAAGTGACGATGAAAGAAATTGTTAGTTGCAGCCCTAGAAATAAGTGACTTTTAATTCAACCCATTTAATCTTATATTAACATTTGCCCTACATGTGTGCTCACTACATTTCCTGGTTGGTCACTAATTATAAGAACTCCGTATCAGGTGAAAGTGGGTCAAGGTCTGGCAGGCTTGAGCAAACATGCCTCACAGCCGGATGGGGAAAGTTCATTGAGTAAAAGTTGTGCATCGTTTTAATGATGACAAAAAGGGAAAAGAAAATGTGTATTTGTATCTCCAGAAACGGGAGCCGAGCTATGCAGCTTTTATTCTGTGTTGAACTTCCAACTAATAACCAGTAGCCCTTTAAAAAGCCTGCTCTATTTGTCTGTCCAGTATCTATCCCATGTCCCCTCGTCACCCCGTGGAATGCAGCGAGAACATGGGACTAATCATTAACCTCTGTGCCTCTTCCTGTCATCCCAGGCCTGCTGGTTGGCTGGAACGCACCCAGGCCAAAACACTGCTCCTGCCAGGGAAACTCTCAGACTACGTGACTGTGTAGCACACAGGATACACACTTGAAATCAGGCAAAAGGAACAACACACTCAAACACAAACAATGGCAGGCAAACATGTCTTGAAGTATGATGAATCAACAATTATTAACCAACAAAAGGCAGGGCGTGAATACCTATATAACTCGGCCCACTCTGAGATATGTCCACATTGTTTCACTTTTATTATTCTGTGTTTGCTATCGCACCCACGCAGTCAAACCGCTCATTCACCCCCACTGAACTGATAAAGGATAACAAGAAAATAATCTATAGGTTTTGAGGCTATCAGCACAGAAAACACATGAGGAGGCAACTCCTAACAGCTGTGTGACGACAGCTGATTAAGGATGTTATACTGTAGTCAAAAATGTGCTAGTGACCTCTGTAGTCAAAGTCACGCTGCCCCGGAAGAAAGACATAACACAGATAAACGCCGGCCCTCTGGCATATAATTTAAGAGAGGCCTCAGTCAGAAAGTGAGAGAGGGAAACACGTTGCAGGCAGATAGCAGGAGGCTGTGACGCCAACAAGGAGAGAGAGATAGGAAACACCTCTCATCTGACCCCGATCTATCATCCAGTTCATTCAGTCGCCACGTCTACAGGCGTCTCCTCACGCACACACACACCTACATAAATGATATAAATGTACACACACATCCACATACAGGTCACATGCAGGTGCTATCTGTTTTTTTAGATAGAGGAATTTATGATAATGGATCTATTCGTCTTTTATTTTGAAGTCCTGGTGTTGTCTGGTCAGAATTCCTGCCTTTATAACAAATGTCAGCTGAATCTTGACAAACCTTTGGATTATTACTATGACGTCTCGTTTCCTCATAGCTGTGTGTACGTATGCGAGTCAACCGGAAGTTCATTCATTCCTATTGGAACATCTGTGATATCCGGTGAGTTTGTGAAACCTTTGTTTTTTTTGGTATCAAGTATGTTGAAAAATGGAACTTTTGCAGCAGGTAACAGAAAGTCCGTATGCATTGTGTGCCACAGGAAGTTAGCAGCGTGCTGGGGAATTAGCAAATTAATAAACTGATTGATGAACTGATTGATGAATAAAGCTCTATTTATACATTTTTTCCTAATAAAACAGTTTCAGTAATGATATATATCACAATATAGCATGTTTTCTGGTCTATATGCAATAACTACATGGTAAAGCCTATGTTTGTATACTCCTGTGAGAATTAAATACTTGACAAATGAAGTATAGAGTATTTTCTCATTTAATTAAGAACTTTAGTGCAGAATGAACATAACAGTTTCAAGTGAAATTATAAAGAAAACAAAATATTTCCATGTATACACTGTTTGTTAATTACATTGAACTGAGTGGTAATATAAAGTGTAATGTAAAAACAAAACCGCAATCTTCAAATGATATTCCCTCAAAATACTTCACATCAGATTTTCTGAGAAATTTGAGTTAATATGTGTTTGTTATTATCAATTTAGACGTAATTGTGTATCACGATATCTCAATTTATGATTTCATCACGATACGATTCTGTCTTACAACGTTGAATTTTGTGGGCACTGTGTTGCCATCAGTTAGTGATGGCGTTCTCAATGAACATTGCATATCTTTAAACAGTAATGTTACACAAAACTGCTTGCTTTAAGTATTTGTGATTAGCTTATAATAAGTATTATATTGTTGGAATATTAGATAAATACTTTGGGAAAGTCTTTTTTTCTTGTTAATTTAAAAAAAAAAAAAAAGTGAACATCCTGAATGAAGGTTTCCTGGTTCCTTTCTGCCACCTGCATAAAATGCACACACATCATTTAATCTCCTAATCGTAATCCTTTTATCTGTGTGTGTCATACCTTGGTGGAGACCTGCAGAGATATGTTCTCCGGTTCATCTCTGGTTCAAACTGAGTGGGAGTGCACTTTTTTTTTTGGTATAGCTATGAACGGTGTAAGAGAACAGCCTGTTTGAGGTGCTCAAATGTCGCAACACAAACTACAGCTTTTGACATTTACCCTGCCATAAATGAACTGCTTCGCATGTAATGAGGTCAATTTTGTGGCAAATATTGCTTTCCATACCACCCATTAACCTGCTTCCTCTGTGTCCTCATCAGATTCCACCATATGGACGCTCCTCTCTCAATAATCAATATTTTTGCTGCACTGGCAGAGAGTTAATGGACAGATTCTCCATTAAGGACCAAACACTCTGCGGTTACAGTGGGAACATGGACATTTTAAGGGATCACTTTCAATACATGTGGAGGTCTAATGGGATCCACGAAGTGCTGAGCCAGATACCAGCATAATTTATGACCTCAGACCTGCCAGTGCTGACGGCTTGTGTTGTTTTCCCCCCATTTCTGCATGCAGTCCATGGACAGGCTCGGCACCGATGGCCGCGAACCAAAGCTCACTCCAATGTGGCAAAGCTGTTTGCAAAGCTTCTCAATAAAATAAATCCACCAACCACAGTTGTGTCAGTGCTGTAGAACAAATAAAAAACAAACCGATGGTGCTCGAAAACCACATGCAAAGCTATTCTACGCCATCCTGTACAAATTACAAGCTCCCGTGTCACAGTCAACCTCTATGCTTTACAACTACATTAAAACTGTTTTCACAACAAGACATGAAAACACTCCAGAGACCCTCACATCATCTGTCAGGCAGCTGTGAGCAAACCTCTGCACCTGGCCAAGACATGCTCAAAAGAGAGAGAGAGAGAGCCGGGCCAGGAGGGTCTGCGAGGGGACCCAAGAGGAGGCGGAGGAGTGGGTCGGCTCACACAGCCAGGCCAGAATGTGCTGCTCGCTGGGCCTGACACTCAAAGCAGGAATGCTTTCAAATAGTCAAAAGGGACAGAAAGAAAGAAGGGGGGGAAAGAAGAGAAGGAGGGAGGGAGGAGAAGAGGAGGAATGAGAGCAGAGGGGATATGTGCCTCGCTCTGAGAAACTCTTCTGGTTCTAATTTACACATCTATGACCACAGCCCAGAATGAGCTCACTGTGAGAGGAGAACAACAACAACCAAAAGCTAGAAATAAAAAAAAAAAAGAAAAGTGATTAAAGACAGAGCGCAAAAGAAATAGGGCAGATGATAGTTAGTCATCCACATGCTTTACTCTGATCAATACGGCGTCAAACTAAAAACTAGGCTAAAATGCATAGCCAGGAGGCCAGAGAATTGACAAATGAGGGTGAGGGCGGTAATACCGGGGTGAGAGAAAACTGGAGAGATGGAGCCAAGAGAGATGCGGCGAGGGTTTCTCTACGGAGAACAGCAGACGGAGGCGATTAGTGGTGGTTCTGGAATGTGAGGGTCAGAGATCTGGGCTCTGCTGGGACCCGCTCTGTAAACACGACCCCACGTCAACCAGCAGAATATCCCCAACGCACACTCAGACTCAACACACAGAAAAACCACACTGGGATGCAAACAAACCAAACCCGCAGCCACATAGACAACCAAACAAACCACCAAAACAACCCACCAGCATCTAGAAAATCAACCAAATAAACCACGCAACAGCAGCCTCACTATCACAGATGCACGAACTGCTGGGGATGCTGCTGGTGTCGGACAAACAGCCTCATAGATCAGCACGACACTCGGCCTAAAGCGATATCTGAGCCACGGCAACGACCATCTGCTCCATCACATCCAATAATGTTTGCCTCGTTCTACATTTGCCCTTTGATAGAGCTGGAGGACAGACAATTAGTGAGTGACCTGTCAACACAGGTCCATTTGGCCTGCGGTTTAGGACCAGGCTGAGCTTGGGCTGCGGCCCAGCTTGCTACAGCACCCTTCAGGGGTGGTCCACCCTCGCTAGGGCCCCTCACCAGCTTGCATGTGCCAATGTTTCCCAGCTAAATTTTATTAAGCTGCTTGTTTACCTAAAAGTCAACCCTGCAAAAAAAAAAAAAAAAAAGCAAGCTGGTGAAGTGAACCCTAAAGTGTTGTTATTTGAATCTTTGCGAGCGTGATAATCCCCGGTAACGACATTACAAGAAGCAGTGTGAAGGCCTGTTTGACATGCTCATAAATAGCAGTCACCAGTTGGGCTGGATGGGCTTGTACAATCATTTGTGCAATAATGACTTTAACTGCACAAAGCTGCCTTTGTGAGCTAGCCTTGATCTGTTCTTTTATCTATTTACTATTCAGTTTGAGTCAGGTACTTTAAGGGCAAACTCCAGTCTTTTATGTTTCACCTGATATAAAAAATCTTTGTTTGAAGAAGCAGACTGTATGCACCATCACACAAAAGACCACAGAGAGAAACACAGAGAGTCTGTTGTATTGTTGGGCAGGTAACAATTAAAGAGGAGGTGTCATCCGCACCAAGGCTGTGATTATGATTGGCAACTATAAACTGCCACAAAGACAATTAAAGTACTGTACGTGTATGTGAGTGTCCTAGAAGGTGGCTCTTCCTGTTCATCCATGGTGGCCAGTCCAGGTGTTCTGACGTCCATGGATGTATAAAGAGAACTGGATACAGCGTTGGTAGGCGGGCTCCTGTTCATTCCTATGAGAGCTGCTCAGTGGCGCATGAAGCCAAAATGGCTCGACTGCCGTGCCGAGTGATAAATGTATCCGGATCAACCGGTGATCTTCTGCATCTATTTGGCAAAGTAGCGTTTCCTTTAACTCTGCTTCTCAGCCCTCGCTCCAGCCTCGGTCTGGGTCTCATTCACATAAAAATAACTCTGGATTCAGCTATTAGAGCATTTTACAACTTGTAGGACCTCATGATTTAAATAAGGGCTATTCAAGTGTTCGTACTGGGGAGTTGATTTACCTCAAAAAAATTATCCGCCAAGTTACAGACATCTCTTTCCCAATGTTAGTCTATGGGAAAAAGTATTTTTGGGCCCAATGGCGCACTTCCTGGGAGCTTGGTGGGGTCAGGCTGAGTGGCGCTCACCTGCTCTGACACATTTATTTTTCCATAATTAGCTGGATTGTGCTGAGAGACTCTGTTTTGTCTGCCCTGATGGCGGCACAAAGAGACAAATCAGTGAAGAACAAAGAGGGATTGAGGAGCCACAACAGTCTTGGATCTTTGTTAACCATCTGCTATCATCAGCATCTCCTGCTCCAAACAGCCTCTTTAAGTTGACACCCAACGCCTCATTTATCACGACACATTTGATGTGCAAAATCAAAAAAAATAAAGTGTCTGTAAACTAAGCTGCAATGTTTTTTTTCCCAGCTGCCTTTATGTTGCTTCACGAGCATACTAGGAGAGCTCCTGCTTGCCCCTCTCTCTCTGTTACTGTTACAGCTGGCTGGTGGAGACATGCTCCCCACAGCTGCTTCTGTTCTCTCCACACTTCACTGACCTGCTTCCTGGAGCCCGGCTCTGGAGTTCAGGGCAAGAGCGGTGAGGTCTGAAGTGGTTCTGTCTGTCTGCCTGTCTGAAT
This sequence comes from Sebastiscus tertius, assembly GCA_916701665.1. Classification (NCBI taxonomy): domain Eukaryota; kingdom Metazoa; phylum Chordata; class Actinopteri; order Perciformes; family Sebastidae; genus Sebastiscus; species Sebastiscus tertius. The sequence goes on along the minus strand of CAKAOH010019678.1, from coordinate 38,569 downwards.
CAGCAGGAACATAAAGGACCCGCCACTCTGGTATGCACCTTGTAGACTTTAAAAGGAGCTCACCGGTGGTTTTTGTGGTGTGAAGGTGAGGGTGTGTGCAGCAGAGAGATGAGGGCTGGCATGTGAGAACGACACACGGGGTTGTGGTTGAGACAGCTGAGGAGGTATTTGGCACGGAGCAGCCTAATTGTGGTTGTACTGTATGTATGGATGTATGGCAGGAGTTTTGTCTGTTTTGTCAGCGTGTTTTGGTTTTCACGGGAACATGCAGCTGGAACAACTTCAGAGCGGAGCTTGAGAGGATGAAGGAAGGGAAAAGGCGCCAGCAGGTGAGATGTTACACAATGATAAAACGCTCCCGATGATGGGTAACGCCATGGCGCCAAAAGGGGGGCGGGGAGGGGCTGTCTAAGTCTCCTTATAGAGAGGCGAAGTTCCGCCCCTTCCGGTGGATTACCATGGGACCTTATTCGGAAAAAATATGAACGTTAGTCAGCGGCGAGAGACAAATATTTTTTTAATCCCGTTTGAATTGTGCCATGAATCACACGTCTCTCTTGCTGAAGCTACAATGCCTGTGTGTTTCGTACTGGGTCTGATCGTTCTTTCGCTTCCCGGCTGATAAAAAGACCAGGAGTCACTGGACAAAACACATCAGGTCAGATAACGTTTCATTTGTGCGTGGAATATAGCTAAGTTAGCTAGCTAGCTAGTGTTGGTGACGTATATTGTGCGAGACGAAGGATGTAGTTCAGTGAGCGGTTTCACACAAAGTTAAATAAAGTCCCATGGTGGTCCACTGGAAGGGGAGGGACGTCGTCTCTCTATGGGGGGAACAGACAGAAGAGGACGAGTCATTAAGGCCCCGACACGCCAAGCTGACGGTCAGCCTTTGGACAGTTTGGGACCATCGGTACATGTCTGTCAGCCTAGTTTTTGCGGTGTGTCCCGCACCTTCGACTCTAATCTGCCCGTGTCGGAGGCTTTTCAGCTAATTCAGCATGTTGAATCGGCGGCGGAGCCCGTCAGTGATAGAAATCACTCTGATTGGCTGTTCAGCTTAAACAAATCACTGTACGAGAAGAAAAACAGTGTGAGAAAAGTGAGGAAAGCAAGCCAACGAGTCATGAGGAAAAACACAGAAGGCTCTTGTCATTTTTCATCTTCATCTCATCTGATCATTCCAGTACACAGATATTTTCACAACGACATTGCCATCTGGAATGAAGCTAAGTGGTGAGTGAGAGTGATGTGAAAATGGTCGGCAAATGCCGCTTTGTTTCATGTACGTATCATAACAACGGCTTGTATATCCGCCGTCTTCAGTCTTCCGGTTTCCCTTTTTGAATGGCGAATACAGACTACCGCTACCTGCTAGTGTGGAGAGTTATTTCATCTCACGTAGGCGCAGAACGTCCGTGGTAGTTGGCTGTCGGCTGTAGTCTTTGCGGTGTGTTCAAATGCAAATTGTCGGCCAAGAAAAAGGCGACGTGAGGCGACCAAACAGTCGGCCTTCATTGCCGCTAGTTCTTTAATGTTGGCTTGGTGTGTCTGGGCCTTTAGTTCTGACAGATGGGGCTGTATTCAGATTCAGGTAGATACTTCGATGGTAAGCCTCTCCAAAAAACCCATTCTAGCTAATGAGCACTGAGGATTAGAGCACTATACACATCTTTGTTCAGTCATTACGGCTAATACCTATGGACCACCCTGGGCACTTACGGAACCGGCATCGAGGAGAAGATTGCAGCTGCCTCATTAAAAGTACATTTGAAGCTATTTGCTGTCTGAACCATCTCAGCGCTACTTCCTCCTCACAAGGACATAAACAGACAGCTGTGGGTAAGGTCCCTCGGGCGCCCCTGGGTCTGACCTCTGACCCCTACTGTAGATCTTCAACCCCTTCCACGCCTCATGCTACTCTCCCACCCTGGGGCTGCTCACTCACTCAGGCTCTTACTTGCCCCTCAGCCTTCAGGCACCTGAGACATTTCTGAACCGACTCCGGTGAGCTAATGGGTGAGAGAAGACGTATTGACAGCAGAGCACATGTGCCCATATAGTCTGTCTGAGGACGGGTGCAGACTAATGGATTCCTGAAGCTCTGCAGTGCTGTCAAATGGGAAGGAGATGCATTAGCACACTAACGAGAGAGAGAGCGAGCGAAATCACTTCTTCCACTGACTAATGATTTGACTGAGCCGTCTTTAATGGTTCTCCATCTGTCAGCCGCAGAGAGACACCAGCGTGTTCCATAACTTCGGAGCCTGTTTGATCAGTTCCTAAAATGCGCAGCAAAAACAGGACCGGCAAATTTTGTCAACAAACAGCACGCACATGGCAGCTGTAGTAGAGTGTCCATGTTAGCAGCCACGACGATGACGCATACACACAAAAATGCCCACACCCACACTTTTACTCAAAAGCACGCTCACACACACACACACAGGAGACAATTTAATATTCCTGGCCCTAAACACACACTGACATGCTGTGACGTGTCGGCCTCTAGCTGTCTCACTCGGCAGCTTTCTCTGCCAAAATAACAGAACCACGAATCATAAACCCGCCGCCCGCCCAAAACACACATGCAAACGTAAAAACACACACATACACACACCTTGCTACGTTGCTGGAACACCTTCAGTCTCAAAATAGAGTTTGCCTGAAGAAAAGAGGAGGAAAAGAGAAGGGAGCTAAAGCAGAGATAAGCTGGAAAGAGGGAGCCTTTTTAGAATTCAGATCACTCCGGTAGATACCGGCCCACTCTTCCTGGCATGCTGCTTCACGTCCAGAACAAAAACACACACTTAACAGTGATCAACTGATTCCGGGTTTCTCTTTCTGTATTATCCACAAACTAGTTCTGTTTTTACTACTGAATGAAATCACTTTCGATTGTTTTATATAGACAAACATATTATGGCTGTCCTCGACCACAAACATTCCTGGTGTGTGTTAATAAAGGATTTTTAATTCACAATCTGTATGCCTCTGATGTTTTCCAGACTGTCATCCTACACCAAGGAGTCCTTGGCAAGGACTTCCTTTCAAAGTAAGCTGGACAGTCACTGTTTTTATTGTTATTTGACTGCTCTGAAGAGTACCTGGTTTTCTACTTCAACATTTCCAACACCAAGTTTCCTGACAAAGTGCAGCTCTTAATCGACTAACACTACGATACGATTTTGTCGACTAATTGATTAGTTCATCTATTCGACAGATCTGTAAAACTGAGTTTGTCCACGAAGAATCACACAAAAGCACGACTTAAAATGTTTACCACAGATGTGCTCATAAGTTTCTTGGAAATAAGTCATTCATTATGAAAAAAACATACAAAACGACTAATCAAAAGAAGAAGTTTGCATTCGAAATTCCACACTAACATGCTATTTAGTACGCTAAAACAGTATATGAGATTTTTTAGTATGTCAAAAACCTGAGTATGAAACCAATAGTACGGGAATTGCATACTATTTCCGGTGAAATATTACAGTATGCAAAGGCTGGACACTACGGTGGCATAAATATCCCACAACGCAATGCAGTAGTAACGACAACGTTCTTAACAGACGTTAACAATAACATAACAGCTCTGTATCGTCAATCACGCTTCAATTTAAAGGACCAGTGTGTAACATTTATGGGGATCTCTTGGCAGAAATGGAATATAATATTAATAATTATGTGTTCTTTAGTGTATAATCACCTGAAAATAGGAATTGTTGTGTTTTCGTTACCTTAGAATGAGCCGTTTATATCTTTAACTTTTCCTGCTTAGGCCGGAGTCGATAACATTACTCGCTCCCGTCGCCGCCGCTCTCTCTCTTGCTTCACCACTCACTTCCCACGTACGCACATACTCTAAGCATTTGCCTTTTTACAACGGCCAACATGGCAATCCTACACGCTTAGCACGCTGTAACCTGCAACCTCGCCGCTAGATACCGCCAGATCCTACACACTGTTCCTTTAAGTGTAAGTATAAGATTTCACTTTGCTAGACGTAATATTTTTTTAAAATTAGTTCAGACTTTATGATTCTCACAAATCATTATTTGGTCACATGAGGTTGGCACGGGTTTCCATGGTTATGTTGAACAACAGTACACATATTGGGTATGTAGTGCTTAGTATGCGATTTCGAATGCAGTCAAAATCTTAGTCGACTAAAACCAAAACAACCGATTAGTCGACTAATTGACTACGATGAGGCAGTCCTAAAATATTTGCAGTTTATCAACACTGTGAATCATTTTTTTCTCTTTTGCATTATTTTAACCCAGCCTAACATCTTGTGCATATCAAGTGTCGAAACAATTTCACAGTTAACCTCTACAAGAGGGTCAAGCCTTGTGGCTATCATAATGCTCCTCTAAGCTGTATAATGTGCTAATAGTAGGGTTTCAAGTGCCACTTCCAATCATTTCCCAATTACTCTTAAGAGAAGCAATAACTGGCTTTATTGGGGGTGATGACAGAGTGGGGACCACCTGCGCAGGAGGGAAACAGCAGTGCAGGCTGGGAGGCCTGTCCCTGCACGCTCTGCAGAATATGACAAACAACCCGACACCTCCTGACCTCTGGGCAGCTGGACGCTAGATCTTATAGCTGCAGCCACAGGGCGCGGATTTTGTCAGGTCTGTCCCGTTCAAACCCCAACAGTCCCACCGACCAGGAATGTATGCACACACTTAAGACACACAAGTAAACACTTGCATCCTGCAGCTCACGTGGAAAGTACTGACACTGAGCTGAACCAGAACAATCCATCTCTGTGCAGCATCCATCATGTGCGTGTCAGAACGGCGCCTTAAAAAACACTGGAGCACAACAAAGTTAGACAAGCCCGGTGTTGAGTAAGAGCATGATCAGGTAACATGAGTCAAAGCCTCAGTTAATGTCCTCAAAATCCCTGCATTTCACAACACACAGATTAAAGTTCATATACTGACTTTATGTCCTTTAAATGTGAAATAAAAAGTGAAACACATGGAGAGGCTGTGACAGACCACTGTGGAATCCCTCTTCTGCTGATAACATAATGAGGATGGGATGCTTCGGGGTGAAATTCCACAGTTACAGTAGTGAATGAGCCCCTTTAACAGGATGAATAAGGCCGGCGGCTCAACTGTCTGAGGGAATGTAATGAGGGCATTTTTAAAGGAAAAGTGGGTTAGTCAGAGATAAGGGGGTTTAGCTAAATAAAGGGCCCAATTCATCCCCACTAAGTGATGGCATTCACAGATGAGTCAAGGTCAGGCTGCTGGTGATAACTGACATGATGGTTAACAGAGCAGAGACAGGCAGTCAGACAGCCAGGAATCTGTAAGTAATCTCATCTCTAATTAGATCTCCCAGTAGCAAGAATGAGTGTAACAATACATTATATTGTATATTGTTATTATATTATATTATATTGTCAGTTCACAGTGTAGTGAACAATTCTGCACTAGGCATGGGCAATCTATTGATATTATTAAAGATGTTCCGATACCATTTTTTCCTTCCCGATACCTGAACTTGCGGTATCAGCGATACAAAGTACCAAGCCGATAACAGCACCCCTCGAAACGGAAGCCGTACAAATCCAACAAGTTTGTTGGATTGACCTCTGTAAAATATTGCCAAATGGCTGACATTTTCCTCGCTCTGACTTGTTGTTTGCTATCGTCACGTGACAAACTACCTGCAACCAGTTCTTCTTCGCTGCTCTAAAACAGTAGTTGCCAGTGGCAGCCATGATACATCCAGGGCAACAGCACAGTTAAGGTTACTGCTTTAGAGCGGAAAAGAAAAATAATTTCCAGTTAAACAAGTTGATTTTTTTCTGGGTTAATAAATTGTGGTTTCGGATCGGTGCATAGACTGGCGTACTCGCCGATAAAAATGTGTGTGTAAACGCCACTAATTTCTTTAACGCATTAACGCAGCTGGTGATTTTTAAGTTGTAGCGGACTCAGTTTTGAGTGAAGATACCAGTATCATATGAAACTAAAAAACCTAATGAATCAATTGGTACCAACAATGTCATACTAGCTTGTTGACAAGGAGGCTAAATAACGCTCCAAACTCCAAACAAATATGTGAATGAAAATGGGTTCTATGGATATCCACAAGTCTTTACAGATATGCCCACTTTATGATAATCACATGCAGTTTGTGGCAAGTCATAGTCAAGTCAGCACACTGACACACTGACAGCTGTTGTTGTCTGTTGGGCTGCAGTTTGCCATGTTATGATTTGAGCATATTTTAATGCTAAATGCAGTACCTGTGAGGGTTTCTAGACAATATTTGTAATTGTTTTGTGTTATTAATTGATTTCCAATAATACATTTATATTTAAATTTGCATAAAGCAAGCATATTTGCCCACATGTGATTAATCGCGGTTAACTATTTGAATCAATTGACAGCCCTAATATCAACCTATCAAATTACACGTAAACTTTTTCAATTGTTACATCAGCAGCGAGAAGGTGAACTCCTTTGACTTCAGTCACAAGACTAGCCGACTCTCTAAATCCTCTCAGCTGTGACTAGCTAGAGGCTCAGTGACTCAGTCTCAGTGTTGTAATCTAGTCCGAGGGGGATAAAAGGGTTAAGGGCACGCAATTTTTGTGGGAAAGCCAGTGGCGTGCTCAGCGTGCGTCTCAGGAGGAGAACTGAGAGAGACCATTTCCTCTGTAGTGCTGACTGATGCTGGGTCGCTAGCCACTTCCTAAACCCAAAACAAAAGCTGCTGAGGAGTGTGTAGAGTGAACAACTAATAGCATACCTGCAGGGGTTAAGAATAATGTTTGCTGGCGAGTTTCCTGTGCTTTAACTGCCAACGAGACTGAGACCTGTCAGTCTGCCTGGACGGGTTACGCCTCTCTCGTGTTTTCCGAATAATGTCAAACAACAACACTGTTGCTCCCTTCCCCATCAGAGTCATGCGAGCTGACGACATGAAACTTATGAAATTATACAATCTCACTCTTCACTGATTATCACAGTCCAGTACAGCAGGTACCTCCGGCACGGTTTTCCCCACTTCACTGAACAGAGGAGGAAAATAATTAAGTACTTTTTTTTACTTTTACTTTTTCCTCCCCTTCATTTCTCTAGACACTAGATTCTTACCAGATTACACATGAAAATCTCCTTTAATAAGATGCTGTTTGAACTACTAAACACATGAATCAGTTCAACCAAGCATGACATGAACAAACTACAGTACACTATTAAAATACTACCTACATCGTAATGCAAATAATACTATTTAACTTCTACTAGGTGAAATTGAGAATGAAATTCACTTTTTGTTTTTACTGTCCTGTTTACGAGGACATAGCGGATGTACTTTTTAGTAAAATGACCTCCGTTTATGGCTGGATAACTATAAAAAACTTGAGCTGTGCTTCAGGAAGGGAACCTTTTTCGAAGGCAGAATATTGTGTTTAGGACAGAGCGATAAAATAACCTGTAATTTTGTAATTGAATGAAATGTTATGAAATGTTTGACCGCTGCAACTGTATTTTTGGTGTCTCGTAAACCCATGAGGGGTTGGGCACTTTGTGTGCATGACACGAAAATAAAGAATCAATCAGTCAATCTACTTTGGGCACTTGTGAACATGTTACTGCTAATAATTCCTCTCTTTGGTCTCGCCACATTTATGTAACTAAATGATTTCTTTTGATGAAAAGTTCAATCTCACATTATTACAATAATTTATCAGCTACGAGGGCACAATGAGGGAACGGGTAATGTGATCATCAGCTGCTTTATATTGAATCCAAACTTGATACGATTACAGATGTCTCTGATATTATAGGTGTCCATATGATGGATAGTGCTGATTATGATTATTTTGAGAATTTGTATCACCTATACATTGTTTGCCATTTCTAAAGTTAAAATACAAAACATTTGCAAGTGTGTTTTTCTCCATTATAAGTTAGAAATATTTGCGTTTTGTGACTTCTGGTTACACAAATTAAGCAAAAGGTATATATATTATACATATTGTGATATAAAATAAACTCTTATTGTTGTATATATTATATATATATATATATATATATATACCAGAAATACTGTAATTTACATTTCTTTTATTTATATACTGTTGTGTTGCTGCCACTTTATCTACACTTTTTTACCTCACATTTAAACATGTTTACAGTTTTGTAAATGTTTACTATTTGTATATTGTGCTCATTCTGGTATATTTTTAATAGAGTGAAGATACTGTCATCATATGAAACTAGAAAACCCAATGAATCCATTGATGTGTCAACCATGTCATAGTAGCTTGTCAAGAAGGAGGCTAAAAAACGTTCCAAACTTACGCTAAATTTTGGCAAGGAAAAACTGGCATGTCCATTTTCAAAGGAGTCCCTTGACCTCTGACCTCAAGATATGTGAATGAAAATGGGTTCTATGGGTACCCACGAGTCTTCCCTTTACAGACATGCCCACTTTATGATAATCACATGCAGTTTGGGGCAAGTCATAGTCAAGTCAGCACACTGACACACTGACAGCTGTTGTTGCCTGTTGGGCTGCAGTTTGCCATGTTATGATTTGAGCATATGTTTGTTATTCTAAATGCAGTACCTGTGAGGGTCTCTGGACAATATTTGTCATCATTTTGTGTTGTTACTTTTCACAGTTAGCTTATTAAATCTTCTATAAAGTGGAAGTTATTATGGAGATTTTGACCACTCCAGTATTATGGTTATGTCGGTGGCCTCTGTCCACATGTTGTTACTGATGTTTCTAAATCTCCTTGTGAAAGCTGGTGGTTGATTTTTATTGAATTATAAGCCTGTAAATGATGTGTGGCTGACAGAGTCAGTGGGCCTAAAGCTGCTGCTGCAGTATAGTGAGTGAGAGAGGCTAAAGAGCTCAGTGAACTGAGGTAATTTTCGGCACGAGAACACAAGCATGTTTTTTATCCCGATTCCCACGTTCTTCTCCCGGGAACTTTGGGGAGTTACCATGGGAACAGATGAATTCCCGGGACAACTCTGCTCCTGCCAGCTGAGCTGAGCCCCCTCCTCTCTCTCTCTCTCTCTCTCTCTCCCTCTCCATCCCTCCATCCCTCCCTTCCTCCTCCTGCCCCCACGTGTGTACCGAGGGGAACAAGCTGAAAGTTTGAACAGTTTTCCATTTGACTTCTGGAAAACTGCTTTGCAGCTTCGTTAACTTTAACAAATCCCCCCATGCAATGTGTTTTTTCCTCTAGAAAGCCAACTTCATTTAACCTCCTTGTAACCTTCCAACATGTGATCTACAAAAAGCTTGTGTTGTTGACAACATGCAATCAAACAGACGAGCTCCTTTAAACCTCCTATTGTCTTCCCGTCTGATTTGACTGTTTATAAAGCATACAGTAGAAATTATCACCCTAATTCTGTGTTACACCTTTTTGGCCAACTTCATTCCAAATTATTACCACATGTTTTAGACTTTTTTTGTGGTAAATAAACCTAATTTCTGTGAAATTATACAACATTTTTGAGTAAAAAGAGAAGAAATTCTGAATTATTTTTACTATAGTTATTATCAGATGAACATAATGTAGATGGGATTATCACAGGCTGGTATATGTCAAAGTTTAGTCAGAACATTGTTTTGAAACCATGTACATTTTTTAATGGCAGCATATGCTATAAATTTGAACAAAACACCCAAAATACGACAAAAATAGTGGTTATTAATTTTTTTTTGCAAAGACCATATAGTAGGGAACCATCCATGTTTGGGCAATTAGATTAAAGAAATCCATATTTATGATATAATAAAGTTTGACCCGAGGACAACAGGAAGGTTAAACATATTAAAAGTTAATTATTGTAAATTCAAAGCTTTAAATGAGAAGTAATAACACAAAATAATGTATAAAAACATTAATTTAAAAGAAGCAAAGCTCGTGTTGACACATGCAATCAACAGACAAGCTCCTTTAAACATATTAAAAGTTAATTATTGTAAATTCAAAGCTTTAATGAGAAGTAATAACACAAAAAAACATTAATTTAAGAAGAAGTTGGTTGGTATATGTCAAAGTTTAGTCAGAATATTGTTTTGAAACCATTTAAATTTTATAGCAAATAATGACACCTGTGATGCTATACATTTAAACAAAACACCCAAAATACAACAAAAGTAGTTTTTTTTTGCAAAGACCATATAGTAGGGAACCATCCATGTTTGGCCAATTAGATTAAAGAAATCCATATTTATGATATAATAAAGTCAGGTCAAATTTGACCCAAGGACAACAGGAAGGTTAAACATATTAAAAGTTAATTATTGTAAATTCAAAAGCTTTAAATGAGAAGTAATAACACAAAAAACATGAATTTAAAAAGAAGTAAATTAACTTATTCTTACCCACAAAAAGGCATATTACATCCAACCCGACGAGCATCTTCCTCTTGGTGCAGAAGGAGCTGTCCTCCTCCTCCTCCTCTTCAGGCTGGGAGAGGAAATGTTTCCCCCCGCCGTTCTCCCTCCCGTCCCCGGCTCCTCCGCTGTCAGCTAGCCGCAGCTGGAGCTCCGCGTCCCGGGGCAGCGTGGTGCCGTGGTGGCTGGAGGAGTTCAACTTCTGCATGTCTTCTGCTAGTAAAATACAAAATAAAGAAAAAAAAAAGTAGTTGTAGTGTGTCCCTTTTTGTTGGAGCTATAGCTGGTTAAATTCCCAAACGTTTTCAGTCCGTCCGTCGTCGGTGCAACAAATCCATGTCAAGGAAAGTGTGACAGCAGCAGACCCTCGTTAGTAACCATGCTGGTTCAGGTAACATCAAGAAAAGTGCAGAGAAAAACAAAGATAGAGTCTAATTAGGAGCTCAAACACCCAGTAAGTTAACCATACACCTCTCAACTTCTTCTGAGTGTGTTGTACTCTGTGCTCTCTCTAAACGTCCTGAACAGACCACTTATGTCAAAGAAACACGAATGAAAAACAACACTTTTGGTGCAAACTTTCAAAATAAAAGTACTTTCTCCCTGACTGGTTGGCCTCGCCTTTTATTTTGGTAGGAAACTCGCATCACTTTCGGTGTAATTAGGTGTGACTTGATGCAGCTTTAGTCCGCGCTAAAACCTTCAACAGGATCAATGTGTAACCATGAAGCTGCTGGAGCTCACATGTTCGATCCAGCTGTGACCTGACAGCTGTGTAATGACGACGTCATGAGATGTCCCCTGTTCTACTGTCCCACCCATGTGAGGACATGTCAGTTTCTGCCAAAAAGACACATAACAAGCAACACTTTTCAATAGTCTAATCCTCCTATAGGGTGAATTAGCCTAATGTAGGACATTTCTTTTGTATTTCAGATTTCTAGAATATATTGTGATATGAAGCTAATACATTAAAGGTCCCATATTATAAAAAAAAGTAAGATTTTCATGTTTTTTTTATTATAAAGCAGGCTTAACTACTATATATATATATAAATACTGTGAAAGTATCGAAACACTCAATCCACAGGGAAATACACACAGCCTGTATTCAGAAACAAGCCGTCAGGATTTCTGCCCATTCGTGATGTCACGAATATACAATATCTAGACCCTTGACCAAATTTTAAACGTAAACATTGTAAATGTGTCCCAGTTTATTCCTGGTTGCAGTCAAGGCCTATGTTAAGGAGGCTGGGTCACGCGTCATCAACGCGTCATATCTTAGGGGGTATAACACATGCGCAGTAAAATCTGGTCTGCACTCGCCGAAATTGAGCCGATCGCAACGCACGACCGCAGCTTCAGTTACACTGCACATGTGTTGTACCCCCAAGAACCATGTCCGCCCGTGACCCAGCCTCCTTTCCATAGGCCTTGGTTGCAGTGTATGTAAATGTCATCAGCTGACAGGAAGTAAACATGGACCCAAGCTGTTGCCTAGCAATGGATTCCTGTTGCACTTCTGTCAAAATGCACTAAAACGGAGCGTTTCAGACGGAGGGTAAATACAGGCATATTTAGGCAGACAGTATGAGGAAAATAAAGTGTTTTTTTTAACATAACAGCATGTAAACATGTTCTAGTAGAAACACAAAACACAAATATGAACCTGAAAATGAGCATGATATGGGACCTTTAAAAATCAAACCATCCCACCATAGTGCCCTTACATGCAATACTGCCTGCCAATTAGATTTTCCACAATATTGATCGATGCTGTTTGACTGTCTGCCAATGCACTAGACAAATATACAGACAGACAAAGCAGACTCTGAACACATCAGCCTAAGGTTATGCATTCATGAAATGCATGTTGCCACAAATTCTTAAATCAATCAATCAGCTGCATGTGTCATTTTGAGTCCTCAGTGATGATGAACTCCTGGTTGTACCATGGTGAAGTTAGTTTTAAGTTGGATATGAGACAGCATCTATCTCTCTGTATGTTTGAAAGAATCCAACATAGAACTAGCTTCACTGTGGTCCTGGTTGTTATTAGTAGTGCCTTGCTCACTGTGTAGTAGACTGTGGGTAAGAGGTTTCCTGCCACCTGGTGTAAAAACAGAAGCACAGCTGCTTCAGCTTCTCAAAGGTTTCTTGGCATTCCCCTTACAAAAAGTAGTATACTTCAAGTTTATTTTATGACATATACTTAAGTAAAGTTCAAGTATATTTTCCCAAAGTATACTTTATGTAGTGTACTAATATTAATATACTAGTAAGTGTAGTAATTAAATACTTCTTGGGACTAAATTGGCCCACTTTTTAGTTTATAAAAGTATACTTTTAAGTGTACTTTAAGTGTCAGAACAGTACACTTTGAGTACACAACTAAATCTAAGTTGTATTTTGTACTGCAACTATACTATGAACTATACTACAAGTGAATAGGTATACTGTAGAAAACTCTTTATGAAAGTACACTTTAAAGTACTCTCAGTTTAATAGTTGTTATACTGTAAGTATACTTATATATACTTATAGTACACTTTTTAATTTATAAAAGTACACTTTATATACTTTAACTTATAGTACTGAGCCAATGATTTCTGTCATTTTTATTTCATGTGCTGCATGTAAAATAGAAGGTGTAGCCCGCCCATAAGGCAAAAACCTTGACGTTTGTCAGTCTTACACTCTTGGATTTACAGATATTTCAACACATCTACAGTGTAAGCCTCACTGTCTCACTTTTGTTTTTTCCCAAACTATAAAGTCCCTTCTTTCCTTGTAAGTAAGTTCAAGCGAAAAAATGGACCAAACGTGTCAAAATCTAGATTTAAACCAAACGCGCTCACTTTCTAAATAAATCAAATTCCTGTTGTTGTCGTCCTTTTTGATTTTCGTTATAAAATGTGTAGGCCTAAGTTCAAAAGGAGGAAGGAAAGTATAAAAAGCCACTTTTAGATAATTTTCCATTTAAAAATGTTCATATAAATGTTCCAGTTTATTTCGTAATGCAATATCATGTCTTTTCTATTATTCATTTACTTATAAGCATATTTGTAAACATGTGTCTTCACCACAGTTGTATTTTTACCTGTGGATTGTCTGTGGGGAAATGATGTAGTAAAAACAGACAGTGAAACATCAGTTCCACATGTGTTTTAGGATCATACAGTGTAGGATTGATAAAGCATATTTTTAATTAGTTTTATAGCCTAACATTTTCTATTCTTCTTTGTCTATCTGTCTGTTTTGTGCATTATTGATTTACATCCACTAGATGGCTGTAAATCATCATTTAGTGGCCAGAAAGTCAGAGGAAGTTAACCTGGGCCTACTGTATATCAACAGTAGTCATGAGAAGTGGATCTAAAATGGCTGGAGTGACAATGATTCCTCCTCTACTGATCTGATGTCATTTTGTGATGAGTATTGAAGGAAATTAAAGATTTTAACATAAGATGTAGTAATGCCTTGAATATCTCCACCATGTGTTACATGTATTGTAGTCATGTCTATGACAATCTACACGCTGGTGTCATCATCGCCCTCATACGAGTCTGTGCAGATTTTCCATCCTACATTCCGTGTCACTTTTTCCGCTATTAATTTAATCCATTATCCATCGTCACTCACTCCGATAATGATGGATGAAATTTCATTTTCAGTGATTAATTATATCTCATACATACTCTCAGATGAAACTATGATTCACTCAGGGTTATGCCATTTGTTCTTGTTTTTGTTTCCGACAGCATTTAATCACCCGAAAATGCAGTAGTTAAGCTACAAACATTGCTGATACAATCTTATTTCACTCTCCATTTGAATCATGTGTGTCATCACAGGCAGGAGACGCTTTCAAATGTTTCAAATGTGCACATGACTCCATACTGCTGACTCTCAAAATTGCTCTTCTGCTTTTCCTCGGCCATTATTTAACTAAAATACAATCCGATTATTCTGCAGTGCACATAAAGACCTTCAACCACTGTGAATTAAAGTCAGTAAAAAGTCTGGGCATGTTGTTTGTTATTGTGTTATTTGACCATCGCAAGTCATAAAGGTACTCTACCCACCACAGGTACCTTCTCACCTCTATTCTTGTCCTCTATTCAGTCTGATGACACATACCTAAACTAAAGCCCATCCTGTTTTGCCTGCCGTGAAACTTTCCCCACGCAAAGTAAAAACGGAGAAAGTGAAACCACATTAAATGGCCTAAACCAGAATTCAGATGCAGGTGGGAATTTTCAAGAAGTGCAAATAGTAAATAACATATCATGACATATCATGACATTTTGTTCCACTATGATTTTTGACTGTGACATTTTGTTTGACATTATTAACAACATACAGTTACAGAAGCTTTTACTCAGCAAGGGAGTCGTTTCCTACTGGGATGCAATATATTCTCAAATGCCAATAAATGTCACCCTAGTTTATTTTGTTTATCTCCACAGTTCCTGGGGCCAGTTGCATTAACTTAGTTTAAGACTAATCTTCGCCTTAGACTGGTCTTAGATTGTCAGGTTAGATTAGTCTAATAAAGACTGTCTGCTGCAAATATTAAGACTGACTTAATTTGAGGTAGACAAGTTATCCACCTCTCGCCTTGGCTAAGCCTGAGGTGAAAGCTTTGTTGCTATGAAAACAATGGTTTACCAATAATCACTCTTAGCTAACTATTTCAGCTGTTTATCTTTCTTTCAAATGTTTATTTATTACTTTTAGCTAACGTTAACTCTTCGCTAACAATTTCAACTGTTTCTCCATTACTTTTACTTTTATCTAACTGTTAGTTAACTATTGTTAACTGTCGACTCATTACTTTTACTTTTAGCTAACTTTTAGTTAACTATTGTTAACTGTCGACTCATTACTTTTACTTTTATCTAACTTTTAGTTAACTATTGTTAACTGTCGACTCATTACTTTTACTTTTATCTAACTTTTAGTTAACTATTGTTAACTGTCGACTCATTACTTTTACTTTTAGCTAGCTTTTAGCAAGCTATTTCAATTATGTATACATTAGTTTTAGCCAACGTTAACTTTTAGCAAACTATTTCAACTGTTTCTCCATTACTTTTATCTAACTTTTAGTTAGCTATTGTTAACTGTTTACCCGTTACTTTTACTTTTAGCTAACTTTTAGCTAACTATTTCAAGTATGTGTACATTACTATTAGCTAACGTTAACTTTTAGCAAACTATTTCAACTATTTATCAATTACTTTTAGTTATTTTTTAGCTAACTATTTTAACTGTTTATCCATTACTCATAGCTAACTTTTAGTTAACTATTGTTAACTGTCGACTCATTACTTTTACTTTTAGCTAACTATTTCAAGTATGTATACATTACTTTTAGCTAACGTTAACTTTTAGCTAACTATGTCAACTGTTAACCCTTTACTTTTAGCTCATTTTTAGCTAACTATTGTTAACTATTTATCCATTACTCATAGCTGCTAACATTAACTTTTAGTTAACTATTTCAACAGTACATCCATCCTGTGCTACTTTTAGCTAATTTTAGCAAATTTCTTCAACTGTTTATCTATTACTTTTTTGGATTCTTGTAGCCTACCATAATCTTAAATAGTTTCTGAACATCTTTAACGGTTCTAACGACGGTTGGATTTATGCTGTTTTACCTTTCCTGTTATTATCTCCTACACATGGTGTTGAGGGTGCTGTTGCATCCATCATATTGTCTCCTATACATGGTGTGGTGGCTGGTGTTGCAGCCATCATATTGTCTCCTATACATGGTGTGGTGGCTGGTGTTGCATCCATCATATTTTCTCCTGTACATGATGTGGTGGCTGGTGTTGCATCCATCATATTGTCTCCTATACATGATGTGGTGGCTGGTGTTGCATCCATCATATTTTCTCCTATACGTGGTGTGGTGGCTGGTGTTGCAGCCATCATATTGTCTCCTATACATGGTGTGGTGGCTGGTGTTGCATCCATCATATTTTCTCCTATACATGGTGTGGTGGCTGGTGTTGCATCCATCATATTTTCTCCTATACATGGTGTGGTGGCTGGTGTTGCAGCCATCATATTGTCTCCTATACATGGTGTGGTGGCTAGTGTTGCATCCATCATATTTTGTCTTGTACATGGTGTGGTGGGTGCTGTTGCATCCATCATTTCTTCTCTTCTGTGTCTTAGTGTGAAAAAGTATCTTATTTGACCCATAATGCATTGTGTGACAGGCTATCAAGTCTCATAGGGTAGTTTTATGTAACAGGTAAATTGAAGTGCATAGGAAGTCTGACTTAAAGTTATATTTAAGACAAAGACTAGGTCTGTCTTTATGCAACTGGCCCCAGGTCTTGTCAGCCTTTTACTCACAGACTTTAAGGGGAAAAAGTGCAAAAAAAACCCTGCCAAAATCTAGCATTCCTATTTGAAAGCTTCAATAGGCCTATAATTCAATGCTGAATTAATAAATTTGATTAATTGATCAACTCTTACTTACATTATGTACATTATCCAAATAAGTATGTTAAACACTATTATTCTACCATGTTCCATATAGACGGAGAAAGAAAAGAGGAAATACAGAGCAAATGCAGCAAGGCAATGACGTTCAAAAATCTAATGTAAAACAGGATATAATACATACACCACCACCAAACTCTTCAGAAAGTCTCATCATAAATGAGGAACTGAATGATTCACTTCATTCCTTCCTTCTCCTCCTGGTAGTGAGTTGTGTTCCTCCTTTTTTTGGGTATTGTGGTGAGTGGGAGAGAAGGGCCAGCCCCAAGATACAGTTGCATTATCTGGGTGCTCTGTGTTTGCCTTCAGTAACATACAGGGGAAAGTACCTTGTATCTAGATTCCTCTTTGTTATATAGATACTCACAGCAGAGCAGAGCACAGTCAGACAGCAAAACCTCCTCATCACATTCACACACTGAGCTCAGGAAGCGAACATACACACACTGCGCTAGTGCACAGTAGAGGAAACTCGGGACCTGTACAGTCGTCAGCTCTCTTAACATCGGTCTTCCTGTGTTCCCCAGGCTCAGGCTGCTCTGAGCTCTGCCGACGGACTGACGATGCCACAGCAAACCAAGCATTCCCTTATCCATGTCTTCCTGTTGTGGATCACCATCCTTTCCATTGTCCAGATTGTGTTCATCATCCTCTACTTCACAGATGGACATCACGGCCTGGTGAGACCTCTTAAAATATGCTCAGATTTAATTTACAGAATATTACAGTGTCTTAATGATGAGATACAAACTTGTACATCGTTTTTTATGATAGCTGCATCACATTTTAATGAGTATAGGATGAATGTCAGCACTGGTAAAACACCTGTACAGTGCAGCTGTTCTGTCTTGTGGTTTTGGTAGTAGCACAGCTGGTGTGAAAGACACCCTCACCTGTGGTATACAGCTGGTTACACAGACTCCTATTATGACTCCCTAACAGTGGCAGCATTTGCATATTGTTCGGATAGAAATGTTGATCAATACCCCTATAATCCATCATACCCCAGAGATAAAACAAAGCAACTAGGGCTGTCAATTGATTCAAATCAATGACAAATATTGTCCAGAAACCCTCACAGGTACTGCATTTAGCAAAAAAAATATGCTCAAATCATAACAAACTGCTGCCCAACAGGCAACAACAGCTGTCAGTGTGTCAGTGTGCTGACTTGGCTACGACTTGCCCCAAACTGCATGTGATTATCATAAAGTTGGCATGTCTGCATGTCTCATTTTGATTCACATATCTTGAAATCAGAGGTCAAGGGACCCTTTTGAAAATGGTCACGTCAGTTTTTCCTCACCAAAATTTAGCGTAAGTTTGGAGTGTTATTTAACCTCCTTCGCGACAAGCTAGTAGGAGTTGGTACCAATGGATGACTCAACTGAGTCCGTTACAACCTAAAAAGTTTTGTTAATGCATTAAAGAAATTATTGGACAGCCCTAAAGCAACACAAATAATGGAGCATAACTGGTATAATTTAAAGGAAATATAAGTCTACTGCTATGACTAAGCAAATGTCTTTACTGTTAGTGTTTGGAGTCAGGAGACAACGCTTAACATACTTTTTTAAAGTTTTTATTCAGCATTGTCAAGTTTAGCAATGCCATTCAGAACATTTTAATGGTTTTATTGCACCTGCAGTTGGGTCAACCTTCATTCACAGGCACTTTCTGTTTTTCAAAACCCTCTTGTAACATTTATTATCAATTATGAGTATATTTTGCGCTTCTGTTTCCTTCCTCCAGTCTCAGAACAGTAGCGCTGTAGCACCAGATCTCCAAAAGCAATTCAAGGAAAACAAAACACCTTTGGTAAGATAACTGCAGAGTTTGTGCTACTCCTACTGACCTCACTGTGTTGTGTTATATATTCTCACAATCTGAATACACATGCTCTTGGTAATTAAGATGTCATGCTATTTGTTTTGCAACCCCACTACTCCAGACACACACACACATCTTGCAGACCAGGCAGCTCTATCTCAAATTACTTTTCTTCTTATGTCAGACGACGGTCTAACTGCTCTCCTCTCTTCTTGGAGGAAGCACAGTGACGTCATCCCCACATTCGGGGAAATGCCACTAACCTAAACTGTAGTCTCTTCATGTTCCTTCTGAAGAAAGTGTATGATATATTCTGCTCTCACTTTTAAGATGGAGGTACTCGTCTCATCACTATGTTTAGAAAAAATTTAACCACCCAATGTAGGAGCCGTGTGGGCACCAAACTTAATGCTAATATTTTAAGATTAATGGATCTCTTCCTCTTTCAACAGTCCCCCTCCAATCATGGGCTTCTCTTGGGGGAAGGCAAAATGATGACCTTTCAGGCTAAGGATATTGGTAAAGCTATTTTTTAAGTATTTCCAGACTAACCTGTATGACAATGAGTCAGGTCACCATTCACAAGCTGTTGGATGCTTCTTGTGAAATCGTCACCCACCACAGGATATTCTGAATGCAGTTCTAAGAAAACAAACTCGCAGCTAATACCAACTTTTCTGTCGCCCACAGGCAACGGGAAAATTATTTGGATAGCAAAGAATGAAGATAAAGGCCTGATCTCAAATCTGACAATAAAGACGGATGGATATTTCTTCCTAAATCTTCAGGTGACACTGGATGAATGTAATCCATCAGACATAGTCAGTCTGAAGAAGGACGACAAAGTTATGCTGCTGGGTCAGATTAACACGAAGACGTGCAGCACAGGCCTCCTCGGGAAGGTGGAGGAGCTGTCTGCTGGAAGCAAGCTGGCGATAAACCTGCCAACTGGTAAAAAAATCAATAACACTCTTACGCACCTGGATATCATCTACATGTTCAAGAAGTCGCTCTGATATATCTATGTACTGAATCCCTGGCATGTTCCAGGGCACCTGTCCAGCTCTGTTCAGATGCAAAGATGGTAGAGAGTATTTATTGTTCTAAAGTTACCAAAACAGAAATCTGTCTTTGCCTTTGGATCACCAGATCACTTAACTGTGTTCCTACAGTCAGAGAGGTGACTGAGTCACAGAGAAAGAGCTGGATTCAACATTGAAGGCCATCTAAAACCTCACCCCTTTAAATTCTGGTCTACGAAAAATAAATATCCACCCAAAAACAGAATTTAAATTGATTAAATGTCCAATTATTTTGGCCAGTAACGTACATATACTATATAGCAGCTCTAGGACTGGTCTATGGTTGACGTTATCACTACAAATCTGTTCAGCTGTGTAGTAGCCTGCTATGGAAAGAACATGCTCACGCTCAGGGAAAGTGCTGTGGTGACGTAGCTTTAAAAGCGAAAGAAACACACCGGGCGAGTGGCGAGAGGAGGTGGATGGGTCCAACCAACACAAGGCTTTCATCTAGGAGACCGCTGTGCGTCACGTTACAATAAGCTGTTTGTTATTGTCATTTTCACCGTATAAACGTAATGATTTTAAGCCCAACCATGTTATTTTTTCCTAAACCTCCTAAGTGGTTTTATCGCCTGAACCTGAGCAAGTGTTTTTGTTTATTTTACAACATTAAGCACGTGTTTACTGCGACCGTAAAGTGGCGCTGAGGGGTCTGATAAAGCGTCAGTATGTGACGGGTTGAGATGAGAATGTGCTGGTTACATTAATGCCAATAAAGCATATTGAATTGAATTGAAGCAGGTATTCAAGTGAACCAACAACTTGATTGCTTTTTTTTTCTTTGTTTGAGTTTCTTACATTTAAAATGTGCAGTAGTTAACGACAAGAATGTATTCTGAAATGCTACATCTACTGGCACAACTATATAATTTTGCTATTTACTGATTTATTTCTTGACATGTTTTGAACTGTATGAATGATATTTATGTTGTATTTATTTATTGCTTGGACCTCTGTATGTATACCATATACAAATAAATAGTGTAGTATAGTTTACTGTATTTAACAAAGGGCCGGCCAGCGAATAACCAATGAATGTATGTCACTGTGTGACCATATTTGTCATTGTGTGGCATGCATATGTTGTTAGTGAGTAACTGGAATGTATGTAGCATACAGTGTTTTTTTTATGAATGATTGTAATGATATGAAGCTAAGGCTACAACCTAGACAACATGGTTGGTGCTATTGATAACATTCAGCCACTAGATGTCACATTCATTGCCTTCACTTCACAACAAGTCGTTGACGGCACTTAATGTCAATCTCAGCCCTTTATCTGTTTTTTTCCACACTAACTGACGACCACATGATACCATCATCGTTATTGGGTCACGAGCCTTGTTAGAAGTGAGAACCGAACATCAGATATTTTCCACAGAGATAAACAAAACATTTACCCGCTAATTTTTTAAATGATTAACTCACAATCAGAATTATTTATTTTTTCCAGGAAAAGCTATACTTTTATTCAGCACGTTTCTAAAGGCTCTGTGGATGTATTATTTTTTCAAAAATATTCGTCTACATAAAAAAGAGAAAAGTAAACAAGAACCGCATTCAGTATTATATTTTCATTTAAAATGAAAAGTGAAAAGACTTGACATAACTAACCTCCATATCACACATTATGACACCTGAAATCACAACTTGTGGTGGTTTATGCAGAAGTTTCATGTGTTAAATATTTGGTTTTGTCGATGATTTTCATGTAACAAGGAGCCGCTCTCACCCCTGATGATGTGTGGACATCAGTGTGATTATGTATTCAAAAAAGCATAGCATTTGTTTTGGGAACAATTGTGTCTTTACATCTGACCACAACAATGTTCTGTAACTGCTGCCATGAAATCATTTTCTAATTAAAAACAATATTTTTGTCATCCTGGTGTTTATCGTATTTGATATCTTTAAAAGCCCCAATATGGAGCTACAGTAAACAGAGCGAATGATATCACAAATATGAATGAGCGCTTTTGACTGAGTCAATTTCCAGACCCTGAATATAAAGTGAAAGTGAGAGGTCATGAGTTAACAGCGGGGCCTTGTAGATAATGAGTCACTAATAGAAAGATAGAGCGGCACCCTCCCTGTTGTCTGCTGTCGAAGAATATTCCCTCCAGACTCTGACAAATCAAAATAATAAAAATCATCACTTTACAAAAACATCCAACATCATATCTGACCTACATCACAACAGATAGAATACACAAAAGGTCAACGGAACAGGATGTTAGTCATCACTGCCAACACACAAATATTTTCCAAGTTGCTGAGGTTTCATCTTTCCAAACCTCAGCCGCAATGAGAGTCCCATATCTGTATTAGCTGTTGCCACCACAGCTTTCGATTACTAAGGAGGAGAGGTCCGAGATGTTGAATTCAAATGCACATAACAGACCCATTTATACCACCCACACGGTCTCATTTATTACAAGGCATCTGTATGGGTTTGTTCCCACCTTTGCTTTCCACCGCCAGACGTACAAGACTTGAGTAACCACGTACAGAAGTGTGGCAGCTTCTGTGAAAACCCTCATTTCCATCACTTCCACCCAAGCCACACTGAGAGGGCTTGTGTGTGGTGTCAGACATGTTTGCAATGTGCAATCATTGAATAACATGCTCTTTCAAGAACACGTCAAGAAACGTCACACTTTATAATAAAACTAGTGCAGTGTCCATTCAGAACAAATTCATTCAAATGCATTCAGAATTGTTTGGCCTCCAGAAGTTCTGCTTACAGCGTTGTCGAGCACCGCGGTATGGCTGCTAGTACCCACCAAGCGTGAAGTTGATTGGAACAGTTCTCGAGATATGCGAAGGGCAGTCATACATACTGTACATACACAGACAGACAGAGAATACTTCCTTTATAGTTAGATGATGATGCTACAGCGCCACTTATTGGCCAAATGGTACCAAGTTTGTCATGGTCACTCAGACATCATATCTACACATGTTCCCCAGATGTGGTCATAATAGCACAATGCGTTCAGGAGATATGACAATTTTGGTAATATAAGCCCTGCCCACAACATTTGAGTTAACTGTGAGGGCCAGCTATAGCAAAACTTTATGGAACATCAATAATCCAAAAGCGTTATTTTTCCCGGCTTGGTCCAGAGATGTTTTGTACCAAATTTGGTGACAATTGCTCCAAATTTGTAGGAGTAGTAGCAAAAAATGAGATGTGGACAAAACTCAAAATGGTCGCAAATGGGCGTGGTTTATATAGATTGATTCGTCTGGACCCTCAAAATCCAGTAAAACAATAAATTTCTGAAAGTTGAGGTTCATAAGATACAGGCCAAAACGAAAAGGTCACTGTTATAGCGCCACCATCTGGCCAAATTGCACCACACTGCACTCGCTTGAGTCTTGAGTAATACACCCGCCAAGTGTGAAGTCGATCGGTTATCGAGATACGCAAAGGACATTCAGAAAGACACACAGTGACTCCTTTCTTTGGGTTATGTAGATGATTTACCATACTAATTTATGTTATACGTGTGGCAAGAGATATATATTTTAGAAGGAATAATTCCACATTGTTATTTTGGACTTGAAGAAATAAGTTGTATCATTAAATACAATAATTATTCCATTGTCATCATTATTTTATTTATATATGTGCACATTTAAGTTGCTATTGCATGTCCCCTTAGCGTCAGAGTCATTTTATTACTGCAGCGCTACCAACCAATAAGGTTGGGTTACACTATCAAGCATGTGTAAGCAGAAAGGTATGAATTTCTGCAAAGTGGACCCTCTGGATGCACTTCTTACAGCTACTTCAAACGTCAGCACTCCACTGTCCTCTAACTGATCTTAACACAAGGGGACAGTATTTAGCTGTAGACTGTGTACCGTGACCACCTTTCAGTTTTGTTTTGCAGGGAAATGTTGCTCTAGAAATCAAAAGTTGCAGAAACGAGGCTTCAAAGTAACACCTACGTAGTGCTTTATTACCAACGTAATTGTAAATATCATTGACAGTGTCTCAACAGATTGATAGGTGACAACGCAACCGTGCTTTATCACTGGAACATGTTATAAGGAAGTGTGAATAATTAAAGCTGGAGATCACAGACAGTTCTGTCATCCCACACTAATTGTCTATAAAAGTCATGTCTAGACTAAAGTTTATTCATAAGAGAAAACCCAACTGCCTGAATCCAAACCACAGCTGATACAGCTCCCCCTCCTTTGATACTACACACCTCACAGGTCAGCCAGCGCTGGAAGATGATGACTCACACATCCACGAGGAGCATTCATGAAAGTCAACTGTCTAGGCCGCCCGTGATTCAACAGATAATATGTTTACTCATGAATTCAGACTATATATAGCAAAAGCCTGAACTGTAATTAGACTCAAACTCTGCTTAACCAATTTGAACAAAACTTGTAGTCATAGGGAAAATACTTTTGTGCTGTTTTCCTGTTCCTTTAGTATGTTATATAGTTGTTGTTTTTGGTGCATGTAAAAGGTCTGGAAAGCTATAAAGAGTTCACGTCAAAGGGAGTTACTCTCCCCCACAGAGACACTGCTCCTGAACTGCCTTGATTGAAGTCCCACCTTTTCTTATGTAACATTATGATGTCAGTAAGTAACACATTTTGCCTCGCAGCTAGTTTGGAAAGCCCCCAAACAAGTAACAATAAGTAAACAAATGTAACAAACAATAAACCCCGAAAGTCACCCTGTCGGGGTTTATTTCACAACAATAACACTGTACCACGGCTACTTACTTCTGCTATAAATAAATAACAGACTGTAGAACGCTGGGATTGACCAATCAGAATCGAGTATTCAGCAAGGCCGTGTGATAAAGCTAGTTAGAGCGGAGCTGGAGTGGAGTCTGAAGAGTTGACCAATCATAACAGTGGGCCAGCTGACCAATCAGAGCAGACTGGGCTTTTTGGGAAGGTGAGGGCCTCAAACAGAGCGTTTCAGACAGAGGGTGAAAAGAGGTGCTGCAACACAGCCGGTATGAGAAAAATAAAGTGTTTTTTTAACATTAAAGCATTTAAACATGTTCTAGTAGAAACCCAAAATACAAGTATGAACTTGAAAATAAGCCTAATAGGTCCCCTTTAACCACCCACCGGTTCACACGCACACACAGTCCTGCTACTGTACCACTACTCTCCGGGTCTGGGGTTGGAAAGTGAGTCAGGCAGTCCCTCCCTCTCCCCCAGCGGCCCCCACTACCACTTCCTCTTCAGTTTACAAATATACAACTCTGTGGGTGTTTTCAAGAGCGGCTTCTTCGAACAGACACAGCTGAAAGGAAAGCGCAACAGTGACTGCATGAGAGATACAAAAGAGCGAGAGAAAAAAACTTCCCACTGTGATGAAGCTTTTTTGTTTGTACAAAGCATGTCAGGATGCTTGTCACCACATTGATGAAACAATCATCTATAGCTTATCTGCATGTGTTGAATACACAACTATTGTCGCTCTCAACCCTCAAGCTCAAGTACATTTCTCATATAAGTTATACTGCTGTTCTGTACAGCATGAACACTTTCTGGTTAACGGTGGCTGACACATTATGTGTCACGGTGCTATTTAAAAACATACTTTCTCCACAATATGAGTCTTGTGGTTGAGTGGGTGAATCTTCTGCTACTGAGACCACTTAGCAAAAAAGCTCCTGCACCGCCTTATCTGTGAGTTCAAGTCAGCTACATGACGGCCTCAATGAGGAAACCAACAACAGGACTTTTAAATCATTATGTTTATTTCAATCTTTTGGATACATTATTGTACATAAATACAGCAGAATTAAAGGTCCAGTGTGTAGGATCTGGTGGTATCTAGCGGAAAGGTGAGGAGATTGCAACCGACTGAAGTCTCTCCCTCGCGTGTGTCAAGCATGTTGGAGAGCTACGCTGGTGGAAAACGCGAATGTCCCTCCCTGGAGTCAGTTGGAACAGAGCCGTTGCGTAGAGTGTGTGTACGTGGGAAGTGAGTGGTGAAGCAAGAGAGATTCCTACACACTGGATCTTTAAAGCGATTATATCATTCATTCTACTGCTGGAGGAATAAATAAATAGTGTGCAGCAAAAATGTTACAGCAAAAATTAATAGAAATGTGTAAGGAGACAGTTTGCTTGTTTTTAATTTTAGCATGAACATGACACATACGTTTATACTCAGCAACAATATGAAGATCAGGAAGACTGAACAAGGTATGAAAGTTTTTTGAAAAATCCAGCTATGACGTGTTCGACAGAACATTCGGACGATTATTTTTAAAATAAGTATAAAGAAGTATTTAAAAATTCCCTGATAAGAAACGTTCTATTACACTGTAAAATTTTTAAAAACTGAAGAGTTTCACCCCCCCCCACTCCCCCTCGATGAGAAAGCCATACCATCACGGTCCTGAGCTTCATAACACTCAGAGGCACAAAGGGGTTTTCACACCTGCCTGTCTTTCCGGTTAAGACCTTCTTGTTCTTTCTTTTAAAGAGAAGAGTTAATCCTTGTAACTTTTATTTTCATCTTTTATTCACTGTTCAAACGTTCGGATTCATGGTGAAATATCAATGTATCATAAAAGCACCGAAGATGTTCTCGAAGGATTTCTGTTGCACAATGTTTGAGGTATTGCTCACTTCCACAAAAATGGCATCACCTTTTGAGAGGTGAAACACTCCACCCAGGTAACTGTTGGATCGCAAATCCCTCGACTTCTTTGAGTATTTTTTGGACATCAGGAGGGGAAAACTTTTCCCCAAGTACCGTTTAGTTTTCTGATTAACAGAGTGGATAAATCCACCAGTGTCTAAGAAGGAAACCTTGGAATAGACGTAGTAATAACCTTCCTTCTGAATGATAATACTATTGTCTTCGTAGCCCATTTGAAAGAGGAGAGGGTCTGCAATCATGCTCCATGCCATGATTTTATCTCCGTGAACTACATCTTGTCCACCTGGGGAGGAAAAAAACAGCAACAATGTGAAGTCTGACTTTTCATTTTATTCATATAATGTACTCATAATGTACTGATCATTTGAAACAGAGAGTTTAAAACTAGAAAATGCGTGTGAATGCTGAAAGCTAAAATAAATGGCAAAATATTGCTGAAAATGCGGAAAAGAGGATTTGAAGATGAGTTACATTGTAAAAAAAAAAATTGAAAAAAGCTTAAAATTTGAAAAAGCATATGTGGTATAAACAGCAAAAGTCATAGCATGAAATGTCCTTAAAGAGCTGAACATTTTGATACTTGAGTCCAAAAAACATACGGAGGAAATAGCGGAAGAATAAAGATTTGGATCACAATAGTGTGACTGCTTAATCAGCATTCACACAATGATGAATACATTATAGAGTGCTACAGGAATGAGTCCTAAAGTTCCCGGAAATGAGTTAGCATTTTACCACTTCTGGTTCCCTCTTCTGGGGTTTTTTTAACAGGTTTTTAGTTAGATGTCTGAAATAAGGCCTGTGGTTAACACAAGCTGAAGAGATTTTGACGTTTTGTTCTACGATATAAAATACGTCAGTGAATATCCCACTTGTGAATTTTCTTAATAAAGGCGAGTGCTAAAGTGGCTAAATGAGACTACTAAATGTCATCACGCCAACTTGTCCTCCTTTACAGCCTCGTTGTGTATGCTTGCACTCATGTGACTGTGGTGTAGTTCGTTTATAACCTAACATTAGCTTTTTACATCTGCCGATTGCATTCACACTTCAAAAATCATCAAAGTGGTGATCATTTGTGGGGATTATCTTACTGAACAGAACGTGTGAGTATCATAAATGTGTGTTTGCTGTAGAGTTTATTTCCTGCAATAATCCAAAACTTAAAAATCTCATTGGCTTTTTGTCGAGGGAACCAGGGCGATGCTAACTTCCTGGTTGGCCTACAAAAATACGTCATCCCTGCAGCACTCCATGCTATGACAATACTGTATATGTCACTAACTTTCTGCCTTGATAATAAATTGAACACTGTTGTAATGGAGGAAACATCAACACTGGTCTCACCTGTCAGATGAGCAACCGGTTTGGAAGGGAGAAGAGTAGGACTGGGACTTTCAGTGGGAGACGGATCTGTGTGAGGACCAGAAAGAATGTCACTGATGTGGATTAAGTAGCTGAAGAGATAAATATAAAATATAAAAGTGCTGAGACATACCTGCAATTTGCTTAGAGTGCGATGTTGGGGTATTCTGCAATGGAAAGAAAAATGGTTTACCTCTCAGTTGTATATATGTTTGTGTTAGTGAGCATACAGAAACATGCACTGTTGCTGGGTATGTGACAGTATCCGAATTTCATTTTTCTATGATGTTATCTTTCTGCAGAACAGTAGGACAGGTCTGTCTTTCTGGTGAAGAACTAAAAAGTAGATCAAAATCATGCCACAGGAAAGAAGACCACTTCCTGTCCCCATTGCTTGAGCGATATGTATATAACCTTGTTTACCAACCCATGTCCCTCTCCCCTTCTACCCTGTGACTGCTGCCCTCACACAGAGCATCAGACGAGACAAGTCTGCATGCCATGTTTCCATTAAAGGGGCCGGACTTCTACATCTCTACTCTCTTCCCCATAATAGTGAATTTATTTCACCGTCAGCAATTTTTTGGATCATTCAGCAATCATTTATACGATTGTAGTAAATGTCAGTTATGTTTCTTTTGCTTCTCTGAACTTGAATAATATCCTTACTCACACATACATGTCACACATTCTGACACTACGGGAACATCTGTAACCACAAATTGACTCTTGGACAGTGGAAGTTTCCACTTTGGTTATGACAGCAGAGCAGGCAGTTTCCCATACGGAGCATGTGACTCTGTGATTTGCATATATTAAAAAGTGGTGTGAACAATGGTAATAGTCCTTGCGTTTCTACTTTGTGTTATATATTTCATTAATAAAACAAAACAAAACTCACAATTTTGAAATTTTACAGTTCTAAAGTAACTTTATCATCACCAAAACATGAAGTGTGCCGCTTTCATAATATTTCACGATGAAGTTTCATGTTCCGGGGTCACTCATTTTTATATTTTGCTATCTTTGTCTAAAAGTTTTACCGTAATAGTATCAATAAGCATTCAATTCACTTCAAGTAATTCCATTTCGAATAAAAATGTTAAAGTATGAATAGGTAAGACTGTGTTTAAACTAAGCGTGACGAAGTGTTTAAAGAAAATCAAGATGTTACTGAGAAAAGCAGAAGAATTTCCATTATGAATACTTACAACTAGCTTAAATAAAAAGTGTTATTGACGAAAACACAACAGAAAGAGATTTGGATTGAGGGTGACAGAAAACAAGTAAAAAAAAAGAAAACTGAAAGTGAGAATCAGGTGTTGCAACTGAATGAGTTCTTATGGGGAAAGTGAGATTTAAACAGAAATGAATCAAACAAGAAGCACTCTGACACAGCGTTGATAAGAAATCACAGGCATTG
Source organism: Sebastiscus tertius (assembly GCA_916701665.1). NCBI lineage: Eukaryota > Metazoa > Chordata > Actinopteri > Perciformes > Sebastidae > Sebastiscus > Sebastiscus tertius. The sequence continues at coordinate 9,270 of CAKAOH010019678.1, read as the reverse complement.
TAAGCAGGTGGAGACTCAGAGATGTGGTTGATACTCACAGGTTCAGTTTGGTAGAGATGGTAGATAAAGCAGGCTTCTATGGCAAGACCGCACAACGCCACGCTCACCAGCATGATCAGCAGGGTCTGCGCCGCCCCGGGTCGCTGTCGCACCTGGCTCAGCCTCGGTGGCACTGGAGGCCGGGTGGCGTGGGTGTCCACCATAAACACAGAGGGATATCCACCCTTGGACATTACGGTGCTCAGTTCTGTAACTGAAAGACGATTCTGTGTGGAAATATCCTCCAGTAGCTGCCAGAGAGTGTTGCTTCAAAGGGGCCGCGGAGACAAATAGACTTGAGAGACAGCGAGGGGTGAAACAGTAGCAAAATGGGTGGGCTCACTTGTGGTTGGTTCAAGTGGAGATGGCTCACGTCATGAGTAGTCAGATAAAGAAAAGACTCAGATACAGAAAGCCCCTTTTAAGGCCGAGATGCACCTGTCTGCACTCAGACATCAGAAAGGTGATACTTGCACTTGATGCAGCTGCAGAACCTGACAATCGATCAGCAGACAATCACAAAGTGGGAGACCAAGCACTATGAATTTCACCTCCCCTTCAAACCCTCCCACTTTACTGTAATAACAATGTTGAAATATCTGAATACACACTTCCTCTCTTGCATACACTCTTTCTCTCTTTGTTTTGTCCGATAGTCTGACAGCAACAGATATTGACCTAAATGGAGTTTAACATCCAAATTTCAACCACATATTACTCTTTTATCCACAGCGTTAAACCCTTGTGCCTTGTTGCAGAGGATAGGGGAGAGTTGTGAGGCCTACGCATGTAAAACAAATATTTGATTTGATTGATTTGATAAATTAATTGAGGATGCATTTTAGGGAGTAAATGTTATACAGTACATGTTCCTCTGGATCACACCTATGAGACAGTTTCCAGTCTTAGCAGGAAGGCCCAGTAAACTGAATTAAAAACCCGACAAGCATGATGTGATGAAGGAGATGGAAAGACCTCCAAGCAGTGGGGCGGTGCACTGACGAGGACTGCTGCTCCCTTCCTGACTACAAAATCACATTATTGTTAAAGGTCCCATATCATGCTCATTTTCACGTTCATACTTGTATTTTGTGTTTCTACTAGAACATGTTTACATGCTTTAATGTCCAAAAAAAACTTTATTTTCCTCATACCGTTGACCTGAATATACTTGTATTTACCCTCTGTCTGAAACGCTCCGTTTTAGCGCATTTTGACAGAATTGCAACAGAATTGCATTAACATTGCTAGTCAACAGTTTGGGTCCATGTGTACTTCTTGTCAGCTGATGACATCCACATACACTGCAACCAGGAATAAACTGGGACACATTTAGAATGTTTTACGTTTAAAATTGTGTCAAGGATCTAAATATTGTATATTCGTGACATCACAAATGGGCAGAAATCCTAACGGCTTGTTTCAAATGCAGAGTTTCTGAATGTGGGCTGTGTGAATTTCCCTGTGGATTGAGTGTTTCGTTACTTTCACAGTATTTAGATAGGATTTAAGCCTGCTTTATAAAAAAAAACATGAAAACTCACTCACTTTTTTATAATATGGGACCTTTAAGGGTTCTCCATATGACAGAGCATTTATATAGCATCAAACAACTATTAGCTATGTAAAGATATAGAGGAGTAATGTCTACCTGAGCAGAGAACGAAGTCACTCCCCCTCTGTGTGTGTTGTAATCTGTGCTTTTATTTTCTTTCTTCTTTTTTTTAAATATACATTTTTGGGCTTTTTGCCTTTAACGGATTGAAACAGTGATAGTTATGAAAGAGGGAGAGAGAGGGGATGATATGCAGCATAGTGCAGCGGGTCGGATTCAAACCCTGCGGTTAGGACTCAGCCGTGGTACATGGGGCGCCTGCTCTACCAGGTGAACTACCAGGGCACACGCTCTGTGCTATGTTGACATACAAATCAGAATGTGGCAAAAAACTAAACAAAAAGCCTTTTCTTTTCCTCACTTCCTTCTCCTACAGTAGTTCAACTGGAGATTTGGACATTATTATATCAAAAAGATCGAGACCTCACACGCCTTCCACACGCCGTTTCTACATCAAGCAAGAGAAGGGCTTCCTTATGTAAAATATTAATACCCTTCGTACATAATGAAATACTATGAATAATATGAAAATCCCCCTTATAAATAATGAATTATTCCCACCAAGCATGGTAATACATCCTCCAGCCTCTTTGCAAGATGTTTACAGAGAGTTTTGGTATCAGATAATAAATTAAACTTTTAAGATGCATACTGCATATATTATCCCTGATACATGTCAAAGAGATGTCACTAACTTATACTTAAAGCCTCTGAACAGCCACACAGGTGTTTTCAGTTAATCTGGTTGATTAGACCAGTGTGTGCGTGTATAGACAATTGAGTGACATCTTCCTGTTAGGTTTGTTGAACCTTTTAGGGCGGGACAAATTACACCTTTATTGTTCTTATTGGTAGATGAAGATTAGTGACCTAATAAATTCCCATCAAAACTCCGGCCCACCTTCAACCTGAGCAGAGGTCTAATCAACCAGAATAACTGAAAACACCTGTGTGGGTGTTCAGAGGCTTTACACTTGTTTGTATTATGTCAATTGGAAGGCCATCTGCTCTCACAAATACTCTATGAATTTAAATCATGTAGGGCGTTTTGTTTTTGTTTGCCAATAGGAACGCTCTCTCTCTGAAATGATCCGACATTGGCCAAAGTCTCCCGTCACAGGCTAGATTTGTTTAAAGCCTGAAAACAGAGCCATGAGGAGGTGCAGAATCATACAAACTCACAGTGACTTGACATTTTTAGTGAGTGATTTTATGTACATCAGACATTGACTCATCATGAATCATGGATTAAGTACACATCAGTTCAGTAAGTTTTCTGTAAATTGCTCACATTAAGTTCTTCTTAGTGCATCCATGATGTCAAGGCTGTACAGTATGTCCCGATTTTTGTTTGCCTGCTTTTACCCAGAGCTCCCCCTACAGAATAGAAAAGGACATGACAAGCATACAATTTGTTAGAAGGAATTAATGCTGTAAGAAAAACATATACAACATACACCAGGTGTCATCATGCATCATCCGGCTTATATTGCACTTTATCACCTCACCTCAGTTTTGCATGTGGCTGAAGTCCAGACTGCAGAGCGCTATTGGTCGACACAGATAGTGGCTGCACTCATTCAGAGCTCTGATCAAGGAACTTTACAGTGAGGCTATTTCCCAACCATCGGAGCATGAGAGTCAGTAATTATAGATATACAGTAAACTTGTTTTATTGTTCATGTGTTACATAAGTTGCTGAAAGTCGGTGAAAGTGGATTACATGCGAGGAGAGGATGATGAGTGTGTCTGCAGAGCTCTGTTTGCTGGCATGTTTCATTCTCACTGTAGACTTGACTTTGGGTTTGGGACTGAACAAACCCATGGAGTTTACATTTCTATTATCTGCCGGCAGCACAGAGTGTTTTTACCAAACCGCAGTGAGGAACGACAGCATGGAAGTTGAATACCAGGTAAATATAATTTTCCGTCTCTGTGTCTGTCTGGCACAGTGACAGCGAAATGTTGTGTTTGAAGTTATAAAAAGCATTGTTAAAGTTTGTGAATAATGTCTAACTGAGAAAACCAAATGAACAAGCCTTAGACTTTGGTCTTCTTGCATGCGGAGAGATAAGAAAACCACTGCTGTTGTTGTTAAAGACACTTATCCTGAGATAGGGCAAAGGGGCGGAAACACCCAAAAGGATACCTCTGCCGCTACACATACTATTGCAAAAGCATTTTAACAAACATCCTGCACAAACATGCATTTACATGCTGATGACATCATAAATGCATCCAAAATATACTTAAGCCATCATCATTAATTTCAAATGCAAAACACAAATACATATTTTGCCAGTTTTGAATGTTTTCAAATGGGAAGGCTTCAACTTCAAAAGAACAATTGTCCTCAAAATCTCTGTGTTGTAAAAACATATTGAAGTATTGATACATATCGATACTGAATATTTGAAATGGTTTCAATACTGATTTTCTGCAGTATCAATACACAAGTATCAGCTGCGCTTTCTGCTCTTTCTTCTTTCTCTTTTATGCCCTCAATGTTGTGTCAGTGGCATCGAATATCGATATTTTTCAATGCATTGTATCAGAGTTAGAAATTCCAGTATCGTGACAACACTATCTCTCACAGTGTGTTATTGACCTCAGTCTTTTTATGGCCATGACCTTTGCATTGCTTCACACCCATAGACTGTGTATATACTACTTATACTATTACTGCATCCTCTGGCAGTTGCAGGACTGTGTTAGCTGTGTTGAATCATGTCCCTGTGGTTTCCTGTGTGTCCCTGTGGAGTCAAAGAGTCTGGATACTCCTAGGGCTGTAGGGATCTTATTTGTCTATCACAACTCCTGTATGTCGAAAGCTGCTACATGATGTGGAACTGACACATCATTCTGGGATTATTGCAGTCAAAACCAAAACCTTGAGAAAGTCAATCAGTCCCTATCAGGGCTGTTGAACTGTGTCTGACTTTGAGCTCTTCTTTTAAGGCCCTGACACACCAAGCCGACGGTCGGCCGTCGGACAGTTTAGGGCCGTCGGTGAGCGTCCGTCGGTCTAGTTTTTGTGGTGTGTCCTGCACCGTCGGCTCTAGTCTGCCCGTGTCGGAGGTTTTATGGCCGATTCAGTTGTGACAGAATCCCTCTGATTGGCTGTTCATCTTAAACGAATCAGTGCACAAGAAGAGAAACAGACGTGAGGAAAGCAAGCCATCGAGTGAAGTCAAGAGGACACACACAGAAGGCTCTTCTCATTTTCGTCTTCATCTCATCTGATCATTCCAATACACGGATATTTTCACAACAACATGGCCATCTGGAAGAGGGTCGCAGGTTCAAAGCCCGGCTTGGGGCCCTTCTGTGAGGAGTTTACATGTTCTCCCCATGTTAGCGTGGGTTTCCCCCAGGTTGTCCGGCTTCCTCCCTCAGTCCAAAGACATGCAGGTTAATGGTTGACTCTAAATTGCCCGTATATAGGTGTGAATGTGAGCATGAATGGTTGTCTGTCTCAATGCGTCAGCCCTGAGATAGTTTAGCGACCTGTCCAGGGTTTACCTCGCCTTCGCCCAATGTCAGCTAGGATCGGCTCCAGCCCCCGCCCTTTGACGTCGGGTTGGTGTGTCTGGGCCTTTAGAGGGCAAAGTAAGGCAGTAGTGGGAAGTGAATGAGATCATTTCCCTATGCAAATACCTACACTGTCCCTTTATTATCACTGTGGCACATTATGTGAGCCAGGTTGTTGCTTTGTGTACTGTCAGGGCTTTATTTTGAATATCAGATAGCAGTTGCTCAGCTAGTCTGAAGTGAAAATGTGAGTGCGTTCTGGGTGAGTCTTGGAGCTTTACTGACCTCTTGTTTCTTTTACAGGTGATAGCTGGGTCGGGTATGGATGTTGGCTTCGCCCTCATCTCACCCAACGGACACCGGCTGGTCTCTGACTTCAGGAGATCTGATGGCATTCACATGTGGGTCACTTAAATGCTCTCCAACAAGCTTTTGTTTCAAGAGTTTCAGTTGTTTTCCTTCGGGCGCAGTGAAGTCTTGCAAAATGCCATTAGGAGCTTTTTTTTATCATATGTGTTCAGTTACGAACTGCAGCTTTAAAGGTCCTATATTGTAAAAAGTAAGATTTTCATGTCTTTTATATTATAAAGCAGGTTTAAGTGTTTTATAAATACTGTGAAAGTATCGAAGCGCTCAATATACAGAGAAATACACACAGCCCGTATTCAGAAATTGTGCGTTTGAAACAAGCCGTTAGGATTTCTGTCCATTTGTGATGTCACAAATATACAATATTAAGACCATCACACAGTTTTAAACGTAAACATTCTAAATGTGTCCCAGTTTATTCCTGGTTGCAGTGTATGTTAATAACATCAGCTGACAGGAAGTAAACATGGACCAAAACTGTTGCCAGGCAACGCAATTCCATTGCAATTCTGTTGAAATGCACTAAAACGGAGCATTTCAGACGGCGGGTAAATACAGGTATATTCAAGCAGACAATATAAGGAAAATAAAGGTTTTTTTTTTTAACATTACAGCATGTAAACATGTTCTAGTAGAAACACAAAATACAAGCATGAACCTGAAAATGAGCACAATATGGGACCTTTAATTCTCCCAAATTCACAAAAAAGGGGGACTTGATTTCCTCCCTTTCTAAAATCAAAACAAAACTACAGTGTATATTCCTTTTTCCTTTTTTAAACAAATGATTACTATTTTTGCCATTATAGTGAATACTTTCAAGCATGATATTTTTGAATGCAAATCTCATCAATAGCTGTTTCCAAATTTGACATCTTATTATTTCTTTGTGCAGGGTGGATCCCACAGAGGATGGAGACTACCGGTTGTGTTTCGACAACAGCTTCAGTAAACTGTCAGAGAAGATGGTGTTCTTTGAGGTGGTCATTAACAGTCAGAGAAGCAGTACGGGTCAAAATGAGTGGGCGGACGTGGCCGCGACAGAGATGAGCATGGTGGACTACAAACTGGAGGACATCAGGGTGAGAGAAGAGGGGAAACAAAGAGCTATTGCATCTCTATGATTCCCCTCCAGACAGCACTTGTTATCTGATGTCATTCTTTTTGATGTAACACATCCCAGCGCTGACTTTCATCTCCTCCTCTTTCTCTTCCAGGCGAGTTTGGACTCTGTGTACGAGCACCTGGAGAGGAGCCGGCAGGTCCTGAGTGTGCTGCGGGCCTTTGAGGCGAGAGACCGCTACCTTCTGGAGGACAACCTGTGGCGGGTGTCCTTCTGGTCCTGCCTCAACCTATCTGTCATGCTCACTGTCGCTGTCACTCAAATCTACACCCTGCGACGCCTCTTTGAGGACACCAAGCGGGTCCGCACATAGAACCAATAAAACTGTCACTTCCAGCCAAGAGAGTGCAGAACGTGTTAGGCATGCTTTATAAGTTTGACCCATAACCATTAATATAGCTGCAAACTACTATTTGCTATGTAAAGATATAGCGGAGTAATCTCTACCTGAGCAGAGAATGAAGTCGCTCTCTCTCTGGGGCGGCTCTGGCTCAGAGGGTAGAGCAGGTTGTCCACCAATCGGAAGGTCGGTAGTTCGATCCCCAGCTGCTCTGGGTCACATGTCGATGTGTCCTTGAGCAAGACACTTAACCCCAAATTGGCATAGCCATCGGTGTGTGAATGAGTATTTAGATTAGATCCTGATGGGCAAAATTGGCACGTTAGCAGCCTCTTCCATCAGTGTGTGAATGCTGACATGTAGTGTAAAGCGCTTTGAGTGGTCGGAAGACTAGGAAAGCGCTATATAAATGCAAGTCCATTTACCATTCTTTGTGTGTTGTAATCCCGAGCTTCTCCTCTCTCTTCCGACATAGCCGGGCCTCCGCTGCTTCAAGAGCCTGTTAGTTGATAACGCCGTCCCGACCGACCGTGCCATTGCAGAACCATAGCACCCACCTTCCGGTTCTCCTTTTAGACTAATACTGTTCACTCTGTCATCAGTGTTGCCTTGTTTTCACAGTTGGTGCTGTAAGCACCGTTATCTACGAGCCGCGGCTGAGCTATTGCCATGTTGAGAGCCGTGTGGAAGCAATATAACTGCTCTCCTGGTGCCTTCAAGTGAAACTCGTTAACTCCTCTTTATAACAAGTTGTGTACATAATAATGCTTTGCGTTCAAGTGTTTAAGTCGTGAGAACACCGCTGCTAAACAACAGCAATATTAACGGTACTGTCGGCGTCTAGTATGGAAGTTTTTATTGGACTTTATTAGTTGTAATCCACAGAAGACATTCCACAAATATGTACCATGATCTGCAAATATTTCACTATCCTCAAACATGTATTTTTGTATTTGTGATATTTGCGCATTTGCAGATCGCTTCCTGTGGATTTATGGGCCACGTGACATTTGCAACTTCCCTCCTGTTTGTTTACTAGAAGCCATAAAAGCTAACAATTTAGCAAACTAGCAAGTGTGTAACATAATGCAGGACGGGGGCGTTCATATAGACTCTACTCGTGAACGCAGTAAACACGACAACATATGAAGGCACCATCAATCCAATCTGGCATTTAGCACATTTAAAGGGACAGTTCAAATTTTTGGAAAAGTGATTAATCATTGATGGTTTGTGAAATTTTTAATTCCAGTATTGCAGTACTGTAATATGCACACAGAAACACATGCTGTGCATTTATAAAATATACATAAATATCATAGACTGTATATGAGGATGCAAAGAACTTCATCACTTTGGAGAACTTGGATCAGCGTATAGAAGAAGCTCAGCGTATACATGACAGCTCCCCAAAAGTGAAGCCAAAATCTCTCTATCGCCCCCTGGTGGCTGGCTGCAGTACACGTCATAAGTCCCACCTCCTCCATATTAGTGGATGGGACAAGGGCCAAACTAAAAAGTCATTACATTTACAAAATACATTTTTCTTAAAGATAGATTTTGTCATTTTAGGTATTAAAGTAGTTCTTATCACGCTTATGTTTGTTCAAGTGTTCATTTTTCTGTTTAGTTTGGTTTTAATTAGTTATTTGATGCTATAAAAAGGAGGTGAGGCGTCATGATTGGCAGCTGTGTCTCTCTCGATAGCAAGCTGTGACTGCTCAGCTTGCGATTGTTTTGAGCGGGCGACCTCATTACTGCGGCTCCACTGCCCGATCACTACTGCGCAGACTCTGGCTACAAATGACGCCAAAATCCCAAGATATGCAGCTCCCGTATCCGGCATATTTTGGCTTCACTTCTGTACAGTGGGAGGAAGTGGAGACGCGTTGTCCATCTTTATATACAGTCTATGATAAATACACACATACAAGCACTGATACTTGTTAATAATGTCATTGGGGGAAGCTAGAAAACCACAGCTGTTCTCACTGAATGTTGTTTTATTGAATTTCAGACACACATTTATGACTAAAGGCTATGTTTTATCAAGCCAATAGCCAAAACAAAACAAAAATATTGCAGAAACCTCACCCACTGTGTAGCCCACTTTTTTTTTTTACTAAGCCTCAGGCTGTTTAAAAAAAGATCATATCTAAAATCTGTACTGATAAAAAAAAAAAAAAAAAATGTATTCACACAATCTCCCTGATCAGTTTCTCTATCTGGAGATTAAATATACAGGAATCAGTA
>CAKAOH010019677.1:0-38187 GCA_916701665.1 Sebastiscus tertius | reverse complement strand
GTTGTCATTCATCAAAGTTCTTTCAGATTATCTGAAATACTTATTTTTGCAAGAGTTCACTCTTCATGTAGGACCTGTCTTTCATAGCAGAACCTTGAATGCCCTTTAATATTGTTAAAAACAAAGAGCGAGTTTGATTTTATTGCTTGTGAGTACTTTGTATTAGGTCATATTCTTTTTCCGTTGCACCACGATCCATTACCGGGAATTTAACAAGACCCAAATCACATTAATTTACAATTAACCATATTATCTGAAGGTTACAGGCCACTGGGGCCCTCTTGTATAATTTCTCCAAACAAATGGAGGACATTAATTTGTTTTAACGCCTTGCGCTCGGTCTGGAGATGGGAATTCAATTGTAACTTAATTTAAGTAAACGTAAGGAAACAGGTTTTTCCTTCCATTGTGTTTATTCATTTAAGTTAAGAGGAGGTTTTACCTGCATGCCCACCAATCACAGTTGCAATCACTTTGAGGTAAATAGGCCTAAATATAGGGAGGACAAGGAGGGCTATTGAAATGGCTAATCCCTTATTGTGAGTAGGAATTGTACACAAACAGAAAATTCCCGTTGATTTTATGCTTCACGCTAATAACGGACACAAGACGGTCAACACTGGTGGTTTAGTCTCCAGAGACATGCAAGCCTCTAATTGAGAATCAGAGGACTGAATAGTGTAAAGAAAGGAATTGCTTTCAGCTGCAGGCTGAGTTTTAGTGCATCAGTTAGTTGAATATATTAAATGGTAAGGCGGGCAATACTATATATTTTTATTATTGTCAACAACTTCCATGAAAAGACCAAAACCAACAATGTGTTAGCTCATCTCTCAATACTTTCCAACGTACCCACTCTGTCTATGGCTCTCAAACCCAGTTCGTTCCTACTTTAGATGTAGATCTTTATAATTGGGTCATATAAATGTATACTTTAATTTTTAAAACAGTTGGGCACTGTTGTTTTTAAGCTAATGTTACTTAAACAGGAGTAAATGGTGCATTTGGAACTATTTTCAGCTGTGGATTGATAGAAATTGGTGCTGTAGTGCAGTGTTAACCAAACTTTTTTTTTCTGGGGCCGACTTTTTCAAATTGACAAACCATTGTGACCCAATTCATAATAAGCCTTATTTATAAATCGGGAGAAGAGTGAGCGCAAATGAGCAGTCCTGACCATTTTTACAGTCATTTCTGCATCACTTCATATTATCTTGAATCGGTAAACCGGTCATTTCAAAGAGATATACATTCGATATATCCCAACCTTTGTTTAATGCACCAGGGTGTCAGGGTTCAACATTAATTTTTTGTTTTCACTTGCCCGATTGGGCAAGTGGGTCAGAAATCTGCTTACCCAAAGTCATTTTTTACTGAACCCTACACACAATGTTTTATTTATTAGCGGTTATCAAATAACAGCAAAGACCAAACTTAATTGTCATGTTGAACCCAACTAAACTCCTCTTTCCAGGATAATTAAAATGCTGACTTGCACTTCAGCTCATAAACTTTACCCGCCACCATTTTTTCGCGAGTGCTCGATCAGTACTGCGCATGTGCAACTCTCAACAGAGATGAGAAGGAGGCGAGGTGGCTCACTCCTTATAGCTACTTCCACCATCAGCTCAAGAGGTTATCAGGCAAGTGAGTTGCTGGATTTACTAGCCGTCGTGACATTTTTCTTGCAAGCGGGCAAACCTTATTGTTGAGCCCTGCATGTTATAAAACATTTACTTTATAGATGAGACAAAATAAATGTATTTAGGTGGAGTTAACAGTTTTTTTCCTCTTATAAGTAAAACAAACAGAATGCACACTAGTCTTTCTTATTAGATTCATGTTATAAGTAGGCTACACTTACAACAATACGGACATTCAGGCTCATGTGGCTCAAAGACGTACTGCAGATATAAATCTTAAAAGACTATGGAAGAAATTCTGCAAATTTATTTGGCAACCCTAATAAAATCTCCTGCGACCCAGCCTTTCGGACTGACTGCTCTAGATTTACAGTAACAGGTTGGTGTATGTGGCATTGGGTAAAAAAAGAAACTCCAGTGCCCATGCTCATGGTATTGTAGGAACATATCACCCAGTGCAGACAGAGAATAAGAGATATCAGGCTTTGGCTACACAGGCAATACTTGTTAATAAGATAATTTCATTGTTGTTTTGTGGTCGTTTAATGGGATTTGTTCACAATAAGAAAAATAAAAAAATATCATCAGTCTTACCTAAGCAATACGGCGTCCAGTTTTGTTTTCAAATATCAATATGTAATAAACTCTTAGCCACAACATTGTTTGTGTATTATCATCATAATTATCACAATTCCCAATGGGTGTCATAACAACTTATTTTATACACCGCTCAACTTCTAACCCGGTGCATTTGTCACGCAGCAGTTTGTCAGTTACCAGGTGCTGCACACGTCCTCTGCCACCTACAGTAGAGTGCGTGCTCCCAGCTTTAACCAACACACCACTATGCTCCGCACTGGCAATTACCTTCATCACCAATCACACACTGATTGATACAGCATACTGTGTGCTGATGATATGCACAAACCTTGATTATTTTCATTACCATTATTAGCCAAGGGCCTTGATTACGCCCTATATGCAAAGTTGTGTGGTGATTGGAGAGCAGATGTCAGAAAGTACAGGAAGTTTCTTTGAGATTAGGTCATGTTCCAGTATTAGTGTTGAGTAGAAACACATGTCAGAAACAAAAGCAAAAAAGTAAGTTCAAATTAAAACACACCTGGAAGTTCTTTTCCTCTCTGTCTTTTGCCTGCCAGACTTGTATCACACCTTCTTATCACCTTTCCAGCCCGTGTTCTGTGGAGCTTCCTACGCACTTGCCTGCCCTGTCATGTCCAGAGACAGAGCACACACTCTTGGGGCTCGGGAGGGAGCTATATTTGGCTCCTGCTCAGCTGCCACAAATAAAGAAAAGTAACTGATAGTGGGCTAAATGAGCCGTCCAATAGCATGCACAGCGCAGAGGTTGTTTCCATGGTAAATCGCCGGCTGTCCTAACAATTCCCTTTTGAGCTGACGGGCTGTGATGATGAATGGAGGATCATCTTACTGTGTTTTTGTGTTAGGCTGTGGTGGATATTGCACCGCATGAAAGAAATATTTCGCTTTTTTTTTGGGCTCTTTTTGAAAATTTGATAAAAGCCTTAAGCTCCTTTCATCTGCTTTTTGGCAGCCAGATGTTATAGTTTATGTGGCACATTTTAAAAAAACACATCCAAGTCACGCTGTAAAACACAGAAATGTCTGTTTTATAGGATGTGATGCAGTGAAGGAAATGGGCATATATATCTACTGAGAGAATCAGGATGAATTATTTTCCTTTGTCTCCAGCGGCCACCTGCTGCTGACCGCAAGCACATTTCAACTCGCAACCTCCGAGTCCTTTGTTCTCTGCCGTGTTGTCTTTCTCTCTGACCTCTCCCTTGTCATCCCTCCCTTAAGGTTTGGTGCTTTATTTTGAGTCCAGGTGACGGCGAGGTCACGCGAGCAGGTTATTTCTCGAGCTGACATTTTGCACCTATCAGTCCACCCACAGCTTCTTTGTTGAGCTGCAGCTCAGCCGTGCACGTTATTCGTTCCTTAACGGGGTAAATATTGAAAAGGTGGGAACTATTGGAACTCTTTTGGCTTAGGGAGAGGAATGGCACGGTGTGCTTTCTGTCAGTGACAGCAATTGTGCTCCGATTTGCCACTATTGTTCAGACAGAAAGCGGTGTTTGTGATAAGCTGTGTCTTTTGTTCTCTTGTGGACCATAGAGATGATTAGGGGGTTATTATATCTTCACAGGTTGTCTGGCATTTCTGAAGTATTTTGCAAACACTTTGTCTCAAAGTATAGATTTGTTTCATTATTATAGAAAACAATAACAAGGATAGGAAAGAGAGAAAAGCTATACAGAAAGACTAGTCCAGAATTTAATTAAGACATTTCAAGACATAGAAATGAATCTGAAAAACGTTTTGTCTGTTTAAGAAGATTAAGAGTCTACAGCCATGTTAGTAGCTCTGTAAGGCTGTGAGCTAAATGTCAGCATGTTAACATGCTTACAATGACAATGCTAACCTACTGGTGTTGAGCTATAATGATGATTTAGGTTATTACATGTTTAGGTGTAATGTTTATCATGTTGACCATCATAGAGCTGCGCCGATTAAATCGTTTAGTTGTTGTTAAGTAGCTTTTGAATTAATCGCCAACTATTTTGATAACTGGTTTGAGTAAAAAAAATATATATATTCTCTGATTCCAGCTTATTAAATGTGAATATGTTCTGGTTTCTTTACTCCTCTATGACAGTAAAACAGAATATCTTTGAGTTGTGGACAAAACGAGACATTTGAGGATGTCATTTTGGGAGTTGGGGGACACTGTTGGACATTTTTCACCATTTTCTGATATTTTATAGACCAAACAACAGATTAGTCGACTACGAAAATAATTGTTTGTTGCAGCCTTACACCTAATTAGCACTCATTGCAAAGTTCAGCTGATAGGATTAGTTTCACAGGATGTGTATAAACTATTTGAAATGATGATGGTGCTAGAAGAAAGGTACCTGAAGGTAACACGAATGAACCAAATTTCATGGCAGTCCATCGAATAGTTGAGATATTTCTGTACCAAAAATAACCTGATAAAAAACTTTTATTTTGGCTAATATATATAGAAACGTGAGTGTATCTAGAATTACAGTGTGTGGTGAGTAATTATTTTCTGTCTTGCATCCTTGAGGCGAAAAAAAATAATCATGACTTTGGTGCTTTTGACCTTTGCACACACCCAAACAGGACTCGGTATGCCACAGCAACTGGTGGATCACCACCACCTCTCATTCTCCTTTCGTTTTTAGCATTGTGTCTGTCATATCTCTTCCTCTTTGTCACCTTGCTCAGGTTCATCCCTCCTCTTCACTCTTTCCACATTGCCTCTATTTTCCATTCTCTCCTCACGCCCCCTCGTCTTTATCCTTGCTACTCCATCTCCCCCCCTCCCCTCCTTCCTCTCTCTTCCACACACTTCTTTTCTCCCTCCCTGCCTCCCTGACTTCTACCGGTCTCTCATCAGACCCAGAGATTCAGGGCTTTTAAGTGGAGTTTAATGGCCTGCAGACAGTGCTGCACGCTGGGCTCTGTGTCTCTGGCCATGGGCAGGCTGTGACCCGTCCGACATGTTCACTATGAACTTGGAGGGACTGGAAATGATTGCTGTGCTGGTGGTTGTGGTCCTCTTTGTCAAGGTGCTGGAGCGGTTTGGTTTGTTGGCAGCTGGCTATGACGGTAAGGAAACGGCAAACTCCTTTCACGTTTGGAAGGGATGTTTTTTTCCCTCCTTTTACTAGTAATCAACCACTTGTTGCCCAAGTACTTTGTTGGGACTGTATACTGACTGTGAGCTTGTCTGAAGCATCTGCAGTGGAGGTTATCATCTGTTGATTTTTATGTTAAATATGTGTTGAGATAAAGTGCCTCTCAAGATGTTTAGTCATGATTCAGAGCTCCCATCTGTTGCTCTCATCTTTGTCTTTTCTGGGTTATAATATGATAGTTTTGACTAAAAAAACACGACAAGTTTGACTCCTTTTGCAAATATCCTGAAAAGATACATCATACTACAAGCTTTACATAGGTATTAGAAATAGATAGGTTTATCAAAATGTTAGAGATGTGATATTCGCACATTGTACGGTCAACTTTCAGTCTGTCACTCATCAATCCGAAGCCTCTGCAGCTGTCCTTCATGCTACTTTAATTTAATAAGTTGCATCTCTGCATGATTTACCTTACACCTGATATTATAATCTGACATTTTGCTTTTAATCCTTTGTTTTTTGACATTTCACTGCATCTCAATATCATTTCAAGCTTTCATTTGACATCTGAATTAAACTAGCTTGGATGTGAAAGCATGCATCATCTGTGGGTTGGCTAACTTGTTTATCCAAATGAGAGTGAGACAGTTGAGAACTGAATGTAATTCTGCACAACCTGGATCTTAACCAGTGAAAGCTGGACAGTGCCATGATGGCATTTGCTTTTGTCTCGTTACCTCGGAATGAAAAGGGCGAAATGAAAATGAGATTGGGTAATATGTTGTCCCAAATGATCTTTTTCAAACTGTGTGGACCTGTGAGTGTTATTGAGTTGTTGTAAAGGAAGAGTGAAGACGTTTGTCTCATTTTATTGATGAAAAGTTTGTACAAAGTTATGTCACTCTTAAGTGGTAATGCAGTGATTTCTGCTTCGTGATTTAAACTTTGTTTTAGTTTTCTCTTTCTTTTCCATGTTTTCCATGTAGCGTAGAGGAGAACAATGGTTGAGCCTGTGCCCACTGGAGATTTGTCAAGGTGGCGTACGATAAGATGCCGATTCGCTCCCTCTAAAGTGTGAATCTAATATTCAGTCGTCGGGTCTCTCTGGCACTGAAGACCACCTGTTATTTATACGCTCTACTTACTGTACAGGCTGCCAGGCTGTTTGCCTTATGGCTGGGCTTCACAAGTGAGACGCAAACAAACGTCTTGCAAACAGCCAGCGTAAAAGAAGTTCTTTAGAGTTGAAATATTTGCGTAGATTATGTGTATTTTAAGTTTATTTTCTTCCAAACTGTGCTTCCTTATTGGTTTTTACAGTCGTGATGTAATTCTGTTTTCTTGGTATAAGATCCCAAACAATGTTTTTGTATAAACAAACAACAATCGCATTCACACCTGGGATTGTGAAAATCCCACTAAAGCCACTTTCCTTCATTTTAGTCCCCATACTGTTTGTGTGAGGAGGAACCGAGATATGGAGTTTGTTTATGCTGGTGGTGGTAGTCTGAAATACATGAATCCCGACATATTTTTGAATAATGAATGGTGTTTTAAAAGATTAAAGATTTCCGCTTTGAAAAGAATATATTTTAGTTTAATAGATCGAGCTGGCAAATGATTTACAAAGTCAAAAAAAAATCAATCATGCGAAAAAAAATCTTGATTAAATCCTTAGTTGCCCTCACAGTACATTAATTAAAAATATTAAAAATATTCTGATTGATGTCTGGCATTTGGGGATTGTGCCTACTAATTAATAAATCAGTCTGTTATAATCACCATTTTTGATTAAACACGCAGACTATTTTATAAATTAATATGTCATGTGCTTATTTTAATTATTGATAAATTGAACTGGAACTAAGAGGAAAAGGTTTAATCATTTTAAATCACTTTGATAGAGTTTTCTCAAAGGTTCTAGGGAAAGTGATGCGGCAGGATATCCATGTGACCGCTTATTTAAAGTGAAATTTAGCGATTTTAATATTGTAGTCTGTCTGTTAAGCTACAGTATGTCTGTATTTGTAGAAGCCTTATCAAATTAACCCAATTTTGTCTAAGGAAATCATATTGTTCTGCTTATAATGAGGTTTTGCCTGTTTTTAATTTGTGCCTACAGTACCCAGAATTCATTGTGAGCACTGCACTCTCAAACTGTAAGCATATAGAGCCATTAATATGAAAGAATATATTCAAATTTAGTCTGTTTAGTGATTTTGATGAGGAATATGTAGGTTGAGTGCCTCTTCAGAGGTCTTGACTGCCTCTTGAGATGCTTTTTATTGGATATTAATCAAACAAGATCTTTCCAAAAACTAATCCAACAAGCAAAGAATACAACATTTATAGGGCTGCTCATTATTCTGTGGTACTCACCCACTTGATGGCTTTTGGTTAAAAATAGCCTTGCGACACAGCCGGACACAAACGTCTCTTTTCAGCCTCTCTTTAGTGGCGTGACAGTGGTGTGTTACCGGGACACGCGGGGACGCGACAGCTGACAAGGGCAGTCTTTGATACGGCAGTTTTTTTGCAAATTATTCCCCTGCTGAAGGTGTGGCTTTCACCAGCCAGGGAGGGATGTAACAAATGTTTCCAATTACAAATGGACAAAAGCAGCACCGTGCAGATTGTCACTTAGAATGTCAACTCAAATTATAGGGCAAGGGGAATGATTTCTTTTACTTTTTGTTTTTTGTTCACTACAAAAAGTGCAGATGCTGTTCGAGGGGCCAATTACTGCATCGTCACCATTTGATCTGTAACAGTACTTTAGTCCACTTTCAGCAAATATTTGGTAGAACAGAACAGAGCAATGCTTGTATCCAACTAGGGCTGCCCCTTCTCAGTCGATTAGTCGAGAAATCAGTCGTTTTGGTCTTAGTCGACTAAGATTTCTGTAGTCAATTAGTCATTCTTTATGCTTTTTTCTTGCTGAATGACTTATTTCTAAGAAACGTATGAGCACATCTCTGGTAAACACAAGATTTAAAGTGGTGTTTTTGAGCGTTTCTTTGTAAAGAAACTCAGTTTTCTCTTTTTAATCTGTCGATTAAATCAACCAATCGATTTTGTCGACAAAATCATAAGAGTGTTAGTTGACTTTAAGAATTTCTTTGGTCAAGGACAGCCCTACGTCCAACTGTCAAAGGCAGTGCACTCTCCATACCATCATCCTCACCTGTCACTCCACTGAGTCGAGACACCTGGGCCCCCGTATGTTGTGTTTGTGCAGGTAGACCTCCGGTACGTACTGTATATCTTAAGACTGTCACACTTTATCCGCCCATTGTTCCAGGTTTTATGCTAAATCCTTGCTGAAGCGACGGGGACTGTGTTTAGGGATCAGGCTATACATTCTGTGATCCTTGAGATGTATTTTTCTCAGTGTGTGCGTGGCACATCGGTGTGATACAAAGCTGCGATTCAACATGGTTTTCTCGTTACTAAGTTGAGAACTGCGCGTGAACAAGAATATAAATGCATCCAGACTGCTCAGGGGAAACGTATGAGATGATTTGAACAAAGGCCTAAGCTGTGCACGGCTTCAACAATACTCTCAATTTCCACATTCCTGTTTATCACAAAAAGCATACGGTTTTGGATGCATAGAGGAGCCTGATATTTCCCAGTGTGAATGAACAATGGAGTAAAAAATGAGTTTGCATCATAATAGTATTTGCTGAGACGATGTCTTAATGCATATGGCGCTTTACAACACATGGTTTCTTAAGTAAGAGTAAGAGACAAATACGGTACTGTCGCTGAAAGAAATGAAGGGGCTTAATCTTTGGCACGCCGGCTGCCATGGCGTGGCTTTTAGACATGTGTTTTGATAATGTGTTTTTTTTTATTACATCTGTTACTTTTATGGATAATGAAACAATATATTATAATAGTTTGGTGAGCCAGAGAACGTGCCAAAACACAACACAACACAAGGCTGGGAGTCTTTCTTCTATCATAACATCAAAAATTAATATATCTTCCATTATATGCACAAACAATACCAGCACGAACAGTGTCGGAGTACATTAAAAGCTCATCAGCATAAGCTCATAAATATGTTAAATGTGCTGTTCTTTGAGCTAAAGGGTGGATTTTTCAAGTTGGGGGATGAAGAAAAGCTAATATGTTTTGGTTCTCAGCAGCAGTGCTGCCCATTTAACATTTGCATTACATTCAAGTACATGTGAGAGTGAGCAGATGTGCCAGCAGAGGGAACCAAAGCTTACTGTCAGTCTCAACCAGTCACACCATCTGCGAGTCTGGTATTGAAGTGGAGACCTGTAACTAGCAAAGCTGAGGGTTTTCCCCCACTTTTTTTTTACAATTACTATAACAGCATGAATAAATAAATTACTAAATAAACAGTTGATGAATCCGTTTAAATGCCCAAATCCTACGAATGGTTTCACCTCGCTCTGACATTTACTTTTAGGCATTCAATCAATTTACCAAATAATGTTTCCTGTTGTGTAATTAATTTGTTCAGGAGAATATTGATTTGATTTAAAGGGCATCTATGGCTCAGGAGATAAAGCGGGTCCTCCTTTAATCACAACGTTGGTGGTTCAATCCCCACGATACAATATTATCATGATACTTCAGTCACAATACGATCTTATTGCGATTAAATTTTTTTGCGATATGCTGAATATTACGATTAGATATATTACCTTTTCAAATCTGCAAATTATGCAGTTTGTCAACATCTGTTTTATCTAATAAGATACAGTTTCAGATATCTTGAGGTGAGAGGTCAAGGGACCCCTTTAAAAAATGGCCATGCCAGTTTTTGAGAGACAGAATCGCGGCCGGGCCAGTCTGATTGTTAAGAGGTTAATAGTTTATATGGTCGATACTTTGATTCTACTTCTATATCGATACAATATTGTCAAGCAAAATATCGCGATACTATGTTTTATTGACTTTTACCCCCCACCCCTAGAACCCAAGTTGCCCCATCCGCCCCCATTGGTGTGTGAATGGGTGAATGAGAGGCAAATTGTAAAGCGCTTTGTCAGGTAAGGTAGAAAGGTACTATATAAATGCACACCACACACACCATTTTACAAAGTGCTTTACAACCAGATAGAAATCCGACATACATAATACTGTACACATTAAAAATGCATAAACTGTAGTGACATTAACTTGCAAAAAGGATGGCTGCAGGAGTAAATGAGGCAGGCATCTTAAAGCAACTACGGGCAAAAGATCAATCTCTGTTCAGCACAGTGAAAATGGCATGTCCCATCCTAATTGCTTTGCTTTTTATAAATATTTGTAAGCTGAGACTGAAGCGATCTTGTGATCTTCCTTGCTGCTTTGACTTGCTTTCACAGGCCTTTTGGAGGTTAAGGATAATACACCCTGCTGCAGTACAAAAGGTTAAAGCTAATTTGGTGACAGTTACAGTATACACTTCAGCAGTCATTAGTGTCTGAAATAGGAAGGTATCGGAGAAGCCAGTGGTTGAATAGAGCAATCTTGGCACTGGTCTTTTATAAAATAGAATATGTCTTCCCCTGAGTTAGAAATCACACCCATCCATCTCTTTTTTAATATTTGTACTATAATTCCTATTCATGTTAGCATTGCTAATGTGCTCTTTATTGCCTCCTTTTGACATCCTAAACAAATCAGTTGTATATAATTCAGTGAAGGACTATTAGAAACTCTACAATTTATTATACGTTTTGATAATAGCTCGGAGTCTCAGACAGGTATTACAGGCATAATGTTGTGCCTCATGGCTTTCCACTGAATTAAACACTGTTAGTGGTGTTTCCACAGGCATTAGCCGCACTCTATCATCAATCACAGCAATGACACAGGAGCTACTAGTCACTGATTTTCAGAATCCACATGTACGGTGCTGTAATTAGCTTCATGCTCTCTCCGCAGGCAGCCGTGTAAAAGGGCAAATTGTTTTCTGCCTTGATTGAAAAACACTTGAGTTGGAAGTGTTGAGTTGTATACAGTAACGCATTGCTGATTATGGAAGCTGTACAATCAGTAGCCTACTGTTTGAGCTACCTCGCTTTGCATTTCACAAAGTTGTTGTTTTTTTTGAGGCCACTGAATACATAAGCTAATGAAAAAAGCCAACAGACTTTATGTTATTAGTAGAAGTGTTAAGCCTCTTGTCTGGGTTAACAGATCTCACCTTGTGTCTGCTGGCCTGGAAATGCTCTCCAAACATCCCATCTCTTTCAGCATGAGCTCTTTTAATTGTAGTAAGGGTCCAAATAGCAAGAGCTGTTTGGCAATTTGTCAGCAGAGATACGTTTAAAGACCTTGAAGCTGCTACTAGGCCTGTCACGATAACTACTTTTGTTACTTGATATATTATCCCAGAAATCATTGCGATAAACAATATTATTGTCATTTTAAAGAATGTTTTATGCCACTGATGTAATGATAATGTAATAGCATAATAATGCAAGTACACCCTTAAAAAGAGCAATGAACTTTAATTCTCAAAGATATTCAGACATTGGAGTTGGAATATGAAAAAACAAAATTAAATATCCTAAATAAATAAAAAAGAAATAAAGTAAAACCACGCAACCAAAACATTAAATCAAATGGACTCTGATAGCAGGATCTGTTAGCAGAGATAAGAAAAAAATTATAAAAATTATAGAATTTTATCATAAATCAATATTAGTAATTATTGTGACAGGCCTAGCTGCTACCTTGTCTGTCCTCTAAAATCAACCAACTAACTCCATGTAGGCCTTCTGTACTTGGTTAAAGGCCTCGCGTTTGAGGAAAACTTGCTGTTTGTGTAAAATGCAACTTTTTGTAAATGCATGCATTTATGGGAACCATAGTATGAAGAATACATAGAAGTAGAATACACTTATTTTACACTGACATTTGATACAATCAGATCATATTGCCTTTAGTTATGCATTTATAGTTGACTACAAATGAGTCTTGGGAACTTGTTTTGGCTTTTGCTCCACAGGTGTGTGAAAGCTGATGGTGCTAAGCATGAGCTCATGCTTTTAGTGTTCTCTCAGTTTCTGTATGTGTGTGCAAAATTCTCACACATTGTTCCGCCACCTCCCAATATAACACTCTGATGTGATTGTCTGCCACACAAAAATATGGTGCTGTTAATTGTTGCAAGGTTTGGTGTAACTGTCCCCGCTCAGAGTACTGCTATTACACTATAGATTCTGTGTTAGACTGTAAATTAAATTACAACCCCGTTCATTTATATGTGTTCAGAATTTCAGGAAATTTCTTGACAGTAACTTCAATTACCTCTGCCACAGGGATTAATAATACGTGATACGTGACATACTTGAATGATACTCAGTCACTCATGGTGTGTAATTTACTTTTGTTTTGTTTTTTAATTTATGTGTTTCTCTTTCGGGTCATTAAACCTGGACTTTAATTTACTGCCTGCTCTGCTGCTAAGTGATATCTGATCCGCTTCATAGATCTAT
Source organism: Sebastiscus tertius (assembly GCA_916701665.1). Taxonomy (NCBI): domain Eukaryota; kingdom Metazoa; phylum Chordata; class Actinopteri; order Perciformes; family Sebastidae; genus Sebastiscus; species Sebastiscus tertius. The sequence continues at coordinate 25,359 of CAKAOH010019677.1, read as the reverse complement.
GAACAAAACGACTCTCTCTCTCTCTCTCATGTAATACTGTTATATCAAGGGATGTCTCCACACAATTAACTTGAAATAGAATACTGGAAAATTTAGTAGTGGGAGATTAACACTTAGACCAAAGCTTGCCTCAGGAATGCCCCTTACTTGGAATATTAACTTTTATGAGTTTACCGTTAAGCCTGGCTTGAAGGGTGAAAGTGAATTGCATTTATTCTTTTCTAATTATGAATCAAGATACAATAAAGCATAACATTATGTTTGCCCCATAGCATGTAGTAGTGTCAATTTTAGATTTGAGATTAAATTTCATCAGCATTTAAGATCAAGATTATGGCAAGCTATGAGTCGGATTGTTTTCAAAGTGTTGCTTTAGTGGATATGCTGCACCTTTCTGCTAATAGATGGGAGAAAATGTGTAATACTGTTCTTACAAATTAGGATATAAGATTCACCAAGATTGCTGTCATGAATCACTGAGTCAATTTACCTGTGTCTTGTGCCATTAACCTATTCAGGCTGTTCTCAAACACAGTTTGCAGCTATATCTACGGAAAGTAATGCACTGTAATTTGTATATATCCTACAAAATTAATTAGTATATAATCCACGGTATTCGTAACTTCCGCATTTAAGTTACACCACTTCCGTATTGTAACCCAAACTTTGACTTATTTGTCACATAACTTCTTTACTTAAGTAACGCTCTTGCACAATCTTTCTCTAAACTTAACTAAGTAGTTTTATTGCCTAAACCTAACTAAATTTTTCAAGTGTAGTTATTTTAACCCAAACCACAATCTTTTCCTAAACCTAACTAAGTAGTTTTGTTGCCAAAACCTACCCAAGTTGTTTCTTGTGAAGACGGAAATTTATTTTGAAAATACTGTGTGCATTCATAGGAAAACGCACAAAAAATGAGAAATAACTTTTCGTAAGATATCATACAAACAGCTGATTGAGGATATGTTGACCTATTAACCTACCTTTTTTTTGTTGTTGTTGTTGTTGTTGTTGTTGTTGTCGCACATGAAGGTGACATGGTACACATTTCGGCTAATGCTTTCACACTATTCCACTGAACTACAGGTGGCGGTAGCGCTCCAAGAAACGCAGCAATGTGCCAACAAAGGCAGTAAAGATGAAGAAGTAGTAGTAGGTAAATATGGATATAGACAATGCAGGTGTCAAAACTTAAGAAAAAACAGCTTTGCAAATGTTTTATGAGGGAAGAAATGCTTTCAACACATTTGTTAGACCTCAAGGATACACACAACGTGTAGGGCAGAATGTAGACTGAAACAAAAGCCTCACTATATCATCTTAGAAAGTTCTTAAAGCTAACATGTTGGCCTTACACATCAAGCTGACACAGAACAACATGGCCATCCCAGCGGAGTCCTTGTTCTACCTGCCTGTTGAATGCAATCCAATATTCACCCGTGTTTCAATCAATCAAATCAGGGTCTCTTTGGTTGGCTAACTCAGCGGTACTATGAATGTTACAGGGATTTGATTCATTTGACACACCACTCATCGCTCCGACTCAACGATTGTATACTAAAATTCATGATTCTCTGAGATATAGCCACCTGTATTGATTTCCTCTCAGAGTCCATTTCTTACCGATGAACTATGCTTGTTATATCTCATCCTCTGGACAGTGGCTCCAGCCGTTGTGTACACTGTCTGCCATTTTATGTCTCCCTCGCCGTCTCTCTTTTTACTGCTCCTGCTAATGCATATTCTCCGTTGACCTTTGCACTTGAAGTGTAGTTTGACTGGCACTTTGCTGCTGAAGGATAGCGCACCGTAAATCAGACGACGGGCCGGCCGTGCAAAGGCGAATCCGTGTCTTACTCCTTGCCGCTACATGTTGTCTGCAGCGAGCTGTCAGATAGCCATGTCAGAGCTAATATGGCTAAGCCACGGAGAAAAAGCAGGTCAATGTTATCAGCTCCAGCACACTGCCCCGAGCTTTGTGCTACTGTCCGTTTGCAGACAGACGATGCCATTGACTTCACCCTTTTACACTAGAACGATTCATCTGGAATGAATTGGGATGTTGATACAAATCTAGTGGTTTTGCGGTGAAAAAAGAAGACTGACATGTCTTGTGAAAATGAATGGCATTCACTAAGGGAGGCTGACATTTCTTAAGAGATGTCATACTGGGCTTTCACTCTAATTTACACAACTCACAGCACAAGACAAAGCATTTAAAGCAAAGATTTTAACACACAAAGCTGCTTAATCATTAATCTCCACGCTGCTGTGAGCTTCATTGTAATAAGACGTCCTGCTACGATCATAGTGCAGTGTGTGGTTGTAGTTGTTGGGTTGCACAAAATTGAAGTCTACGATCTTTTTTTCCAGTCAGATTTGGCACGGATACACCTCTATTTCCTCTCTGCTTATTTAGTATATTTTGGGTGACTTTTGTTTAACTTGGTGGTGCAAAAATCTAGCGGAAAACTGTGTGTATTGCTTTCACTCAAGCAGTTGTTAAGGTATCGCCACAGTCTCAACTGGCCTTCTTTGGCACGACGTCATGGCTGCAACTAACAATTATTTTGTATTGTTAATTAATCGAGCAATTACTTTCTCAGCTAATTGTTATAAAATGGCAGAAAATAGTGAAAAATGCTTTTCACTATTTCCTGAAATTGCTTGTTTTGTTGTTTTGGTCTGAAACCAAAAGATAATCACTTTCACATGAATGGAATAGAATAGACATCTTTATTGTCCACTTGCATGGAAATTTGTCTTTGGCTTCACAGACATGCATACCTCATAGACAACTGTACATACACTTAAAAGCGTCCTTTGCCATGTGTCAAATTACATAAGAGAAAGATTTTTTTTTTTGCTGGAACCAGATATTTATAGGAATAGCTAGAAAATGGACTTAAATGATGATTCCCAATAGATCGACCGAACGACCAGTTGATTAATTGTTTCAGCTCAAATCCTACGCCTGTGCATTTGGTGAGAAACCCTAGTTATGGTTAAAAGAATGTATTTTAAGTGTACATCCTGAATTGGCCCATTGCTTTTTTAGTTTGGGTCTTTAACAGGACACATTCTTAACTTGCAAATGGGAGGATAAAACTGATTCCTGTGGGAAAATGATCAGCAAGCTTGTGTGTTTACTGCCCATCCAACCTTGAATGTAGAGACATATTTACTACAATCATAAATAACATTCAATGGGCTTAATGCTCCCATTTGAAGCTAAAACAGTTGAGTCATACTTCTAGATACCTTCTCTTTCCTTCAATCATTTGGGTTCTGTTTATACTAAAGAGGTTCAAGGGTTGAAAATCGCAAATTCCCGTAAAAGCATTCAGGCACACACACCTGGCGGAGTTATCTAGAGTCCGCGAAGTAAGTCCTCAGTATCGGAGTCGCCCCATGGCTCTCCACGGTTGATTGCACATGCTGCTTCGCTGAGGTTTGCCCCGGTTCACAGTTTATAATTGCCTTCCCCTTCACAGGTGCCGCTTCAGTAAATATGACAGCCTCATTTTAATGTGCTTTGGAAAACACAACCCAAAACACGAATGCTGCTTTGCATATCTGAGCAAATCGCTGCAGGTGTCACCTAATTATATCACCCACTCGTGCCCGAAGCTGATCCATAAACAGCGGGACGATGTCATCCTCGCCTCTTTTCCGTGTCCAACGATCGGCGTCGCTTTGATTGATGACGGTTACCTCGAACGCCGGTTCCCCTCTCCTGGTCCCGCACTTTCACAGAGGCTCACTCTGTGCCTCAAAGAAAGATAACACTTGTCCAATACTTAATGGAAATGTTGGTCTTGGGGGTGGTTGGGTATGCGCCGTTTGTCACTGTGTGAAAATATAAAAAATAAAAAATCTATAGGACGTTGCATTCTCAGGAAAAGACTCATTTAAATTACATCTGCACCTGTGGTGTTCAATTTAGTTTATCACGGTTTACTGTGGTAAGCTATTTACCTATTAGTCTAAGCAGTTTGGAAAGAAAGTTTCTGCATCATTGCCTACAGTGTTGCAACATGTTAGGCTTGTTTGCATATAATAAATGGATTATCAGTTTGTTTTTCCTTTCTCTACATTTTGTGTTTAACACAACCACCGTCGGCGGGGCTGATTCATTGACGTCGTCAGGTCGTGTCCTCTGTGTCCACTCTGCCCAGACGAGAAGCGATAAGATCCTCCCTTTGCGAATACCGAGGATGGAAAGTGACGAGACAGGTGGCGGCGATGAGTGAGACAAATCTGTAATCGTTCCCGAGATCAATGTCTCTCAGTCTACAGAGGCTGATGAACAAAAAGGCTGCAGGTCTGTCTCTCAGACTTATCCTGTTCATTACACCGATAAGGACTGCAGGGATGATGACATGCCAGACCTCAGAGCAGCTTGACATTTCAGACTTTGATCACTTAAAGATGCCGTCCGTCAGAGGTTATGGAGGATGGATGAGGTCTGTGTGAAACCCTTCACTGAAAACATGATGGCACTGAGTGATTGGATGTTTTTTGTGTAGCCATCAAAAGCTCCAAAAAAGGAATTCTTAACTGGTGTATTTTTCAAATTATTAGCATATCTTATCAGTTTGTGTTTTTAAAATGGATGTATCTCTGTTTTATGTGAACAGATATTGAGAAATACAGTAGACTGATCAAATTAAATTCAGAATTGCATAGATGCTTCTTTCTAATCTCATGACAGCTAACAGCTTCAACCCCAATGTAAGTCAAGTTATTTGTCTGGTCTACACTTAGACTGTATATGACTAGTGGAAGTTGTCACTGTGATGTCACCCATTGGTTTGTGGACTGCCGCTTTGAAGCCTTGAGTTTGGCTTTTTAGCCATTGCTTTCTTGGCTTTTGACACTCGCCATCTTGTTTTTTTGCAACCAGGAGTGAAACGAGAGGGTGGAGCTAAGTATAACTGAATGCCAAATAAGACATTTTTAGTTGACCAAAAATGTTATAATCAACTTTCATGATCTGAAAACACACTGTGAAAGGGTTAAAGTTCTAAGATGGAACCACGAACAACTCCCAGACCGGACAATGCCGTGGTAGCAACCTGTAAATCACAAGGTAGACCACGCTCTAAAGCATCCCCTGCTTTATGGTCTATTTGACTCTAAATGGGACCATCATTTACTAAATGAACATCATGCTGTATTGAAGAAGACTTGAAACTAGCGATTGAGACCATAAACTCATGTTTACAATGTTTACTGAGGTAATAAATCAAGTGAGTAGTAGGGTCGTTTTCTCATAGACTTCTATACAATCAGACTTCTTTTTGCAACCAGAGGAGTCGTCCCCTGCACTGGGTCAGAAGATCTAACATTTATACATGTCTATGTGGGAAAATGTGTATTTAAATCTATACGTCATTGGTATGAATCAAACAGGCTTTTCTCCTGACAGCAGGTAAAGGACTGAATCATACCCGACACCAAGGATATGACTGTTATGCTGATTGTGTTTATCATTTTGGACTTAACGTCTCCTGATCCAGTCAGTGACAGCTGTAACCAATAACATCATTTCATACGTTTGATTTTGATGCCTGAAATTGAGACAGTTGACGCATTTAGTGCAGGTGGGAGTTAAAAACGCTGGGCGAAAAGAGTTAATAAAACAAACAAAAAAAGTGGAATGAGCTGTGTTTGAGTTGTACTTTATCAGCCAGTTCACAGCCACGGCTCAGGCAACGTTTACCCAACTCTTACAAAGCACTTTTTTCTTGAGGGAGCAAAATGGTCACATAAATAATGGCTGCATGAAGTTTCTTTACAATCCACATTTCCACCAGCCACTTAGCAGAAGGCATTTAAGTATTTGGTCGGTATTTTCTCGCCATTTTCTCTTTACATTCAGGTACCGTTAGCTATAGAAATGGGCAGTTTTTGTAAAGTTATATGTAAGACGTTATGTTCTTGCCTGACAAATGTTTCACCACTACGAACTCATCAGATCAGAACAACATTGAGTCATCTGTCTTCTAAATAACCCTCCACACAACCTCATTCAAAGGCCTCCAATCTTTGTTCCACATCATAGCAATGTCAGCACTCTACAGCTTTCATTTTCTTTTGTCAATTTAAATTCAAAATAATTTTGCAATTTCAATCTTCCAAAACAGAATAGCCTTTTTAGGTCCATTAATGCAGAATTTTCCATCTGTCACACCTGCCATGCTGTAACAGTGTTAGAGTGGTGATTTGTCCAGAATTTGTGTGACATTAATGGAGCAAGATGTGGGATGTAATATTTACCTGTCAGCAGCGTTGATAGAATCATGGCTCCTCTAATAGCTGGACGGATGCTCTGTGGCAAAAATTCCACCCCCTCTCTTTTTTTTTTTCTTACATGTCTCACCCTCTCACCTCCACCCATATTGCTTTAATAATTTATTGGGCGGATATAGTATCTCTGTGCTGGGCAAAGGTTATGATTGGTCAATCACTCCTCCATGTTTTATTAACCATCAGTCTACCAGGGATTGTTTGGAGAGCTGTACCATGCAATGCATCCCTCTGGCTATGGGGAACTTGGCTGCATTCAGGAAACTGTACATGTGATGTGACTGTGGCTCCATTGATGTAGTGCCAGTGGCCACATGTTGGCAGCACTGCTGCTGTGAGCTGGATGTTGCAGCCCAGGAGTCAATGAAGCATCCAACATTTAGGTCAGCTTACGCTCAATACGCTCCACTGTACATGGCAGCTGGGTAATGCTTTGAACCATGCCAGCAATTGCTCCTCATGGGACTTTGTTATTGACTTTGATCGGCTTACTATTGTGCTACAATAACATTTGAAAATAGGTTTTTATTGTTTTTAGAATTCGGGCACTTGTGGTGCTTTTTGAGATGTACTAAACAGAGTGCAGATTTAAAGAGATCCTCACCAAATTGAGTTAATAATTATATATTCTATAGCTGTTATCACGAGGAATTTAGCCTGCAGTGACATGCATTTTTTTGTCCACTTGGGGGCAGCGAAAACAAGCCGTACACAAAACACTGACATATTATCATCTTTTAAAGTGGATATGGTAAACATGTTAGCAAACAGTCACTTATTTACACATTTCAGCAGACACAGAGCAACATTAGCATTCATTCATTGGAGTTGTGTTGCTCGCCCCTTGATGAATTTTGGTTTCTACCAACTGGAGAAAAATATCTGGCTCTTTAGCTTCTAAATTATCCACTTTGATGCTAACTTTGTTTGTTTTTTAGTGCTTGACAGGTAGTGTTTAGTGGGGTTTTAGAACTTTTTTCGCTCAAAACACCTGCATGCTCTGCACTGATGAGAGCTGTGAGGGTGAACCAAAACTTTACGGTTTTGGTTCACCCAAAACAATGAGCTGAAGGGCGCTAACACACTCTGTGGAGCTGAGGGGAATTGCAAAGTCACGTGATAACTCTCTTTGGGTTCGTAACTATAAGTGACAACTTTCACATTACACGTCATTTGATCAATTGTTGATATGAAAATATTGGTTATAGCAGCTTTAATGTTTAATCAAAATGTCTTTGCTATCCCTTCACCTGCAGTTTGGAAAGTTTGGCCATTTATAGTAGATATAATCTAGAAATATTTTTTTCCTGGCTGATACCCCTTAGACAAAGAGTATCTGTAGGCTAATGTGGACCAATAACAATGGAATGTCCATTCAAAGTGGCGACTTGGAACAAAAAAACAGACTCAGCAGTCACTCTTTACTGGCACAATCTCCTTTCCCAAACAGGAAGCATACGTCACTACACTGTTGTCTGAAAGAACACTTTTTTCTCTAATTCGATTTCAAGAACAACACACACACTCAAACTGTCCATGCAGTCTTATTGTCAGTGTGTATTTTTCACTTTCTGCGGATGCGACTCGCATAACAACGACTCCTCGCATGGCTGGGGGCCATCCACATCAAGTCGGATGTGTCTGCTGAATATTATTTTCTTTTTCAAACGGCATCGTGCTAAATTATTCACAAAGATATATATATATATTTTTATTTTTAAAGCAGGATTACGTCCCTCATTTTGCATTCTGTGTTGTTTGGAAAAGAGCGGAAGCAGCAGATGGACTGAATGTAAATTAATTCATGGGAGTTTTTCCATCACTGAAAATAAGCTGCTTCTTATTGAACATTTATCATAGAGCAATTGAGTAAGAGGTGAGTCACTGTTTCGGTTACAGCGCTAAAATAATACACCGCCGTCATGATTGTAATTAAGGTGGTTTTGTGCATTTACATCAGTGATATGCGGCTGACTTCATCGTAGATGGAATGAAAGCAGAAACACAGCAGAGGATTTTTTCTGTTGCTCAAAATAGTCCAATTTAGCCAGTCCAGTTTTGACTTGCAAATGAATTAAAAAATTCATGAGCTTTGAATTGTGTTTTTGGATGTTTCGAGCGTGTACTTAGCGAGGCTAATGATATTTCATGTAAATGAAATTCAGTTATTTCTGACACAGTTTTCTATTGGTTTGTGAAGAAGTAATTCACACGGTGGTGGATGATGATGATGATGATGACTATGACTACACAGGGGCAGTAGATGGTGGTGTCTTCACTCATTTGCTACAAACACTGACTGCATGAATCACCCTCACTCTCTCTCTCACACTCACACTTTGTTTGTTCTCTTCAACAGTCCACTGCATCTCAGTGGAATCAAGCTCCTTTTTGAAAACAAGCGGTTACATTTGATGAAGGGGTGTGGATCAATACTACTTTTCCCTCTCTTTCTATACTCTTACATCAATGTGTGTAAAGACCACTGAGGCATATGGACTCTCCCCACTCATCTAGTATTCCCCGTACCCATCACACCTTCCTATACACAACTTTTGGGGTCTAGAGAAGGCACAATTAGCGCTAACATAGGTGGACATTTTTGGGAATTTTCCCTTTAGTTGCCATTACAGTACGTATTATTTTAATGGATTGTGTGCATTGAAGTTTTGTTACAGCTTTAAGCCTTTTAAAAAACTTTTTTTTTAAATTACCATATGAGTAAGATTTCCAAAAGCCTCTTTTCCACGGTAGTTTGAAGCATGAGAGATTTATTTTCTCTGTTTGAAGTAGATTACAATGCCTCATAAGAAAGCTATTGTTTTGGCCGTCCGTCCTGCTATGGAATTATTTTCCCTCCCTCTTTTTTTCTTCATCATCTTCAACTTCAATCCTTCACACAGCCTGGAAATAGTGATAGCGATATTAGAGTTTCCATGATATGACTAGATCGTAATAGTGTCTAAACAGAATAACTCAAAAACTGACATGCTATTAAAATGCATTGACATGTCCTGTGCTGTCATCCAGTGCTGTATTTGCATTTTAGGATTTGTTTCTAGTATGTTTTAACATGTAGAGCTCAAGAGAGGTTGTGCGTCTTCTACTGTAGCACCACACCTCCCCTCTGCCTCGGCCTCATCTCCCCTCCCCTCCTCTCCTCTCTCCCTCACTCATATCCACTCCCTCTCATCTTCCCTCCCTTTACTTTGCGGTGAGGCAGTCAGTGCGCCTGAAAGAACGAGAGAGAGCCACAAAACTGTCAGAGCAGAGTTTGCTCTGTCTGCGTTTCCTCTGCTTTTCACATGTCTCCTCATTTGTGACGAGAGAAAAGAAGAAGAAGAAGGATTGAGATCAGCTTGTGTGGACTTTATTCCCTTTTGAGTCAGTTTTTCTTAATTTTCAGTGACCCCTGAGAGAGATCTTTAATGACTTCAGGCTTTTCACAAACCTGAGGCCAACATTTCTTGGTCTTAACCTCCTCCAATTGTAGCCCAACCCAGACTGGATTTAGGGAGCGAGCAGGCAGTAGGCGGGTGCCAGGAGGCGCCCGGCCCGTGCGTGTGGGCCGGTGTAGCGCTGGAGTGGGTGCGGGGGAACTGGAGCGCGGGGCCGGGTGGCAGCACTGGTCCTGGTCCTGGTCCTGGTCCTGGCGTTGTTCCCGAGGGCGAGGAGCCCGGCTCGGGCTCCGGGCTCGGGTCAGGGTATGGTGGCGCGGAGTGGGCAGAGGGCGGAGCGATGCTGAGCGCGATCTGGGAGACTGAGGGGCTGCAGACGGTGGGCATCGTGGTGCTGGTGTTCGCTTCCATCAAGCTGCTGCACCTCCTGGGGCTCATCAGCTTCTCAGAGGGTAAGGCGCTGATGGAAATTGAGGGAGAGGAGGACAGAAACGAAGACGCAGAAAGAGAGAAATCACAGCTGGAATTGAAAAAAAAATAGCTTATGGAGAGAATGTGTTGACGGCATTTTCAATCATTTCATCATTTCAGTCATTTCCCTTGACACATCAAATGGAAACTTCAACTTTAAGTGTGTTTCAAAAAGAGAGAGAGAGAGTAACTCCTTACTCCTCCGAACATATCTGAATTTGAAGTTTCCATTTGAAAACTTGACAAGTTAATGGAGGTCATCATACCAAAGCAGGACTCAGTGACTCAGATAAAAAAACAAATGGACTGTTTTATCTTCCGAGCTGAAGCTATGAAAACAGAAAGAGCTTGTGATGTGACTGGAGGGAGGAAGATATCGAGCAGGGAAGACGTGTCACTTCAGAAAGATCACACCGACGAACTTGACAGACAAGTTCTGATTGCATTTCTAGAGTTGAGAACTGTGAAATGAGCTCGTTTTTGCTTGGTTTGTGGGGGTTGATTTCCCTGTTTCTGTGCATATAGTTCATAAATGTGTGTACATGTCATGTTAATTAGCTCAAAATACGATCAAATTACAACTTTGTTGAGGTAAACCTGTCATAGTGAACGGGCACAGCAAGGCTCACTAAGCACAGAATGTTTCAGGCCTATATAAACTGTTTAGTTTGGACCCGCTGTAGTTGTGTCATTAAATAAAGTAGAGCAGCATAGTAAGCAGTTTGAGCCCAAAACCAGCCCATCCATCAGACCGCTGTTTAGTAAACACGCCTTGTTTTTGTCTAATTAGGACAATCAATCTCCAAAGCTGTATGCATATTCAGGGAGATGATCAGAAAAGTGCTAATGTGGAATAGTGTGTATAGCTGGAAAAAGCTGACCTGACCTGAGGGAAGTGTTTAGATAGAGCACAGAGGTGTTAGCGTCTGTTTGTTGGCTGTGGTTGTGTTACTTTAAAAGGCACATGGGAGCAGTGTTTTCATTTTGAGGGGGACTGTAGAGCTCAGACTCAGCGTATAACAGTTTACATGCTCCACTAAACAGCGGTGAGTTGAAACTTGCCTTCTCCTCGCTCTGCATTAACAGATGCAACCGACGTGATATTGATTAGTTTCCATGGTGAGACGATAGAGATGTGAAACCAGCGTGTCGAGCGCCGTTTGCCTGATGGTGTGATCTGTATTCCACACAGGTGTCTCAGAGTGTAATTACTTGCAGAATATCTGCTATCTGAGCCTGTGGTAGCGGCTGACGAACAGTCAATACAGGTATCGATGTTGTGCTGAAGTCATGTTCAGGAGAGAGAGGGAGGGGCGGGTGTCGGGTTGAAAATAAGCCTGAAATCTTTTTAGGGAAATGGTCTTGAAAATTAGGCATCACAGATCTTTTCAAACATACAGTATTAACATCTGTGGTTAATTTTGAGACTCAAAATCATGTGAGCTGGATGTTTTTTGGAGTGGGAGGAAACTAAACTGCATGCATCAGCATATAGATCATGCATTAGGGCTGCAACAACCTTATTTTTATTATCAATTAATTACTTATTGATTACTTTCTCGGATATTGATTTTGTAAAAATTGCTGTTTTTATTTCCCAAGTTGACATAAATTGCTTATTTAAAGGTAAAATATGCGACAATTCTCTAAAAAGCAATGTATAGACCGAGTGATCCCTCTCAATCATCACGTACGCCCCACTCGAAGTGTGTGGTGGTGTCTGTTTCTGCAGAGACCCTGCAGCCCCCTGCTTGTGTTTTCTGTTTTCTTCTTATTTAGCTTTACTCGGAACGCTGCTGGACTTCAGCCAACAGCCTTTGGGCCCCACGTGGGGGTGTAACCCCCAGACAATAACAGCGTGCAGGGTGTGCAGCCCATTCAGGTGGTCAAATACCGCCTCTTTATCGCGGCCCTCGGCTTCTGATACTTTGGCACATACATCGATGGGCACAAGTCCCCTTTTAGATGCTTTTTCCCCTTAATTTATGGATGAGAATGGGTTTGTTATATCGCTGTGAGTGCCCCTGCTCTAGTCTTCTCCTCTGTGTGTGCAGTGGCTGTTGTGTGCTGCTATCGGTGTGTCAGTTTGACCGATCCATCCAGCAGTGCAAAAATCAAAGATATTAATTTTACTATCATATACATTATGACAAAGAAAAGCATCAAATCTTCTCATTGAAGAAGCAGAAACCAGCAAATATTGGCATATTTGCTTGAAAAAAAGATGAATCAATTTATAAATAATAGCTGTCGAGTAATCGACTAATCATTTCAGCTTTAATGCAAACTTCTTCATTAGAGCTGCATTTAATTATTACTTTCATTGTCGAGCTAGCTGTTGATTTTCTTTTTATTGTTATCATCTTTGAGTCTATAAAAATGTCAGAAAATAGTAAACTATCCATTACAATTTCCCAGAGCCCAAGGTGACATCTTCAAGCTGATTACTTTGCTCAACTAACTAATTCAAAACCGAAAACAATTAATTTCACAGTAATACGAAAAAGAAAAAAGAAGCAGCAAATCATATCATTGATTATCACTTTTGCAAGATAAGACAATTCATTCTCTGTCCATCTCCTAATCTATTAATCAACTAACCGTTTCAGCACTTGACTCCAAAAAGAAGGGCTAGTGCTGAGATCAGAATTCAGGACCATACTTGCTGTGAAGTGACAGCCCTACACTGCTTCCCTTTTATAATAAAAACCCAGCAGTCACAAGAATTACCTTTGTTTACATTTTGGTTACACAAATCCCCTTTTGCAGCTGTCACCTTCTGCCATAACTAAACATTTTTTTCACCTTTTTATTTTTAGGAAACCTCTAGGGAAATATTTCACTAAGCGCGCACGCTCCGCTTAACATTCATACAGTCAGACATGTCCGCAGCTGGGAGCTGCCCAGTACGATCACATCCCTCTGCTGCCGGCCACCTGAGCAAATCCGCCGAGGCATCTGTGGGGATAAAGGTCTTGCTTTAAAAGTCTCTGTGTTGTAAATGCAGAGGGAGTTTCTCAGCTGGGCTGCAGATCTGAAGTGGCAACTTTCCAGTTACGGGAGAGAATGTGAGCTGAGAGCACGCTCTGGATGTGTTTTACACTTGTTCCGCTCTTTACTGTAGCGTCAGCTGGCAGCAAAGAGACCCGGCAAGCTTGGTTAAGATCAAGTCGGACGGGATCACAGCGTCTGTCCTGCAGGGACTGTAAGACTGATCACTTCTACTGCAGAGTGGAAGGACGTTAGACCTGAAAAAGCAAATGAACAGCCTCTCCCTGTCACTGGTTTGGCATGCTTCCATATTGGAGAAAATTAACAAGATCATTGCATCAGCCAATGCCCAATCACTAGAGCATTGCACTGTGAATATGAGCAAGGCAGCAAGGCCAGGCGAGCAGCGTATGGGTAGCCCTCTCCAAGTTTGATTATGAATGTAGCTGGACTGATGTGTGCATGTATTCCTGCTAATTACCCCAAGGCTGGTATTCACTTCAGCTGGCTAAGTGTGGGCTCAACTTGGCCAGTAAAATGAGATAATGAGCCTTCTTGTTAGAACTCGCTGTAGTGATTTATCTTCACATTTCCTAGTCTGATTTGTTTGGATGCATTGCGACATAACAAGGAACACACTTTTTGTTCATCTCATACACACACACCCTGATCCTTTACACACACGTGTACATTTCTACGTATACGCTCATATAACGCAGAGCCATTAGTGCAAAGTGCTGAGCAAAGCCTCGTAGGGTGCAGACTAATCAGCGTGTCACAGAATGATAAATAATTCCCTGGTTCAGGCGTATGCAGCAACACCCCCAACCTCATACCCCCTCAATCACACACGCACACACACACACACACACATTCAGAAGTACGCCATTACCCGAAAAGAGATGGAACGTTGTGTCAATTTGGACGCGCTGTCAGCTATTATCGGGCGGGAGCGCAGGGAGTGTGTCTTAGCGCTGATATCCATCTAACAAAGTTCTCGTGTTCTCTGTGTCCTTGATGGGGATTTATAGTCCGGCAGCGGGAGAGAGTTAGTGTCAGCAGCACTGGACGGTTTTGCAGCAGATCGTCTGTTTTCACTTACAGTCAGGAGCAGGTCGGGGGAGGTCAACAGGTCGGCTGAGTTGAACCACTAATTGGATTTGAAGAATACGCAGAGACAGCTACAGTTAAACCAAACTTTATATACAACAGGGCTGGAGAATATCACCAAAACTCTGCTTCACAATAAATTGTCACATTTACTTTGACAGTAATAATGTAATAGTTCCGTCTGTGTTGGTCCCAATTAATTACGGTGTTGCTGGACTTCTGGTCTAGATTGTGAGCTGATTAGTTGGTTAAACTTCTGGTTAGCTGTCAGTGGTAGTTGTAGCTGTTGTTAGTTTAATTGCATTGTATTCTTGGATTGGACAATACGACGATGCACACCATAAGGCAATACACATTTTTACCACGATATCTATACATTTAATAGACCATTATAGTCGGTGCTGCAAAGCAATGATCAAGACCATTTCATGACTGTTAGGTTTTTCTATGATGCGTACTTTGATTTTTCAGATATTTAATTTGCTCAATTAACCCAAAAAAACAAACATTCCTGTTAAGTGATTCAAGTGATTTCCCAGGAATTGTACAATGTCACCAGATATATTGAGATATTAAATTATATATTCCATAAGGTTAGGTAGGGAACAGATCCATAATGTTGATGGTAATTTGATACATTTGGTTCATTTTCCTGCCTCAATACATCATTTCAACCACTTTTATCAATGCTAGAGGCTTGGTTCTATGGATAGCAATGCTGACCGGTCTGTCATACCAACAGACAGTTTAGGAATGTCAATTCACAAGTGTTTAGCATGGTAAACACATGGTAGACATTGCATGCTGAATATCGGCATGTTAGCATTAACCGCGTTCCAGTACAACAAGTCGGAAACGTAATTAACTTTGTTAGCCATTGTTAGCAATGTTGATAGCAACGCATTACGTCGGTATTTTGCACATACAAACATCGTAGCAACATGTCCACAGATAGAAGTTGGGCAGTGCTGCGTGTATGACTGATTTAATGAGACACAAGTAAGACAGAAGTGCTAATAAACAGTATATGACCACAGCTTTTTTCCTGTTGATGGACAGAGCAGCCATCTTGGATTTTGAGGTCAGGGTTGGGGAGGTTCGTCCGACTTTCTGAGTTGGAAATCCGACTTCAGGGGGCGTTCCAGTTGAAATTTCCAACTGGGAAATCGGAAATTGGAACGCACCATAAGCCTCACAGAGCCACCGTGGCTGTACAGTATACTCTACTTCTTGTTTGATCAAAGCAAAAGGCTAAAGCCAATGCACTTTTGTTATCGTGACACATCTTATACTTTACGATTTTTCCAGTTGGTCGTTAAGGGTCAACCCTTGATCAAGCTTCATCTTGTTGTCCAGTATCAGGTTGACCGTCATCCAGCACTTGAACGGTCACTGGAGGAAAAAAATTGAACATCAAACGAGCCTTTTTTAATTTTTATGCTACAAAAATGATGAATGACCTTTCTGCTGTTGTTTTGGTGGCATTCAGTTGTGATCTAACAGTTCCGACGTGCCTGTCATTGATAATCACATCATGCGGGTATAAAGCTGGCCCTTTTAGTATGAGAATCACGGTTATGTTTTAGAGTCCAAGGCAGATGTTGTTAGTCATAGCGGTCTTTATGTCTTCATTTCCTGTACAGGTATTTATGGTGTTTAAAGTAGGCTGCCAGCAAGCGATTTGAAACATTGTAAAATATCAAAGTGCATTCTTCATTTTGTTAAGTGCAGGAGTGTTTATACATTTCCAGTACACAAACACATTGGTTTATGGGCGTGGTAAAAACTGCATCTTTATGGGATTGTTTTCTTTCTCAAGTCACACATCCGTCATCAAAGTTGAGTCAGCAGAAGTGTTTAGCATCTTTTTCATTATTCCTAATCATGGCATTTAAGATCTGTCCAGCTAATTCAATTTAATTAGCAATGTCCACTCAGGAAATGGATCACATAATTACTCAAGAAAGCAAGTAGGATTTAAAAGATTAAAATATGGAAACAATACCTCAGTTACCGGTAGCGATATTTGATATAATTTGCGAGCAGCTCCTATTGTTTCTCCATGTACCAATCCATTTAAAGGACAACAATCAACCGGCCCAATTACCCTTTGGCTAGTTTCCATGAAGGGCTATTGAGAGCGGCGACATGATTGACTTAACCTTTGCCTGAGCGTCCTAAGTTATAGGTCCCTCTGGTGTCTTTAGAGGGGAAGAAGGGCATGGCGGACGAGCTTATTGAAAGTGAGACGACTCTGTCTGTCGGTTTGAGTCATGACAGCAAGGACGAGTATCACTCAAGCAATCCATTTTGATGAAAACATCACAGATAATAAATTCAGATAGGAGGAGGATGACAGATGCTTCTTAGTCAAGGATCTGATATGGATGATTGCGGCTCTAAAGGCTCCCCGTGCAGGAGAGCTGCAGGCAGATTGTACTCTTAAAGATGTGTTTAATTAAATGACCTGTGTGTCACAGCAGCGCAGGGATGCAGTGTAATGCTTGTGGTATCCTCAGGTGTTATTACACGTGAATATGCATACAGTATGCCGTTGTGATGTGAACCCCAACGCTATTTGACTATGCAGATCGTGAGGGTTTTATTCAAGGGAAACATTGCGTAGTTTAAGTGTTGTTATAAAAACAAAAATCACTCACTTTCATAAACCTTGAGCTATCTCTAGCGCTTTGAAGCTGCACATAAGGCGTTTATTTTTCAATCAAGGTTACACAACCGGTATACACATTCGGCGTGTTCGCTTTAATTAGGCAACAAAATGAATAATCATGTTGGCACATGAATCCGGCAACAATGTTTTCCATAATTAAGCCAAGGACATAGATTCTCATGCATAATGCAGTGGTTTCTTGCCAACAATATGGATAATTGTGACTTTTTCTCAGTGGGATTGAACATGCTAGGCTTTATAGTCCTTTCTAATTTCCATCGATGATAGATTCCATTCATGCTTTCTACTGATTGAGGATGACATTTGCCAACTTCATCAGTTGGGTGCACTAATATAAAGAGAACTGGTGCACTGGGATGGAAAGCGCTGATTTATAGTGAACCTCTCTCATTGATTTTTATAGTATATACTGACACCGTTAACTGCACAGAGCTAAGTTTTAATTTGCGCCTGAATACACCATATGATAATATGCCATCAATCATTCTGTCACAAAACTGGCAGGCACCTTTGCATTACAGTGAGTGAAAGCTTAATTTTCATAGAAGTAATATAAAGTAGGAAAGTAAAAATGCCATCGAACCTCCAAAAGCCAATTTAGTTTCACTTTTGGTGATTTTCTTGGGGAGTTTTTCCACAGTCTCAAATCTCAGCAGATAGCCACATTGCCTCAGGTTGGATGTTTTGGCTGAGCTACAGTATATATAAAAAAAAATATTCAGAAGGGTTGTTTTGGGATGTCAGGCTGTTTATGTGAAATATAAATGGTAAATGACTGGTAGCATCAGTTTCTTGTCAGCAGCTGGAATACAGATGACTCACTTCCAAGTGAGTCATAAAGACTGTCTCCTCTTTGAGTATCTTGAACCCCTTGTCCCACCATATAATCTTCAAAATGATTGGAGTAGAAAGGGCAGAGGACCTTTCATTCCAATGCCGGAGCGATGTTTTCTCTGAGACCGACTATTATTGAGACGCTTCCAAGTGACAAATGTTTGCAATTAGAAGCATAGACTGCTCTTTCCCCCAGATTCCAATAAATGCCTCGGCCCTCTGATGGTGTATCATTATGGCCGGCGTGAGAGCACGCTCTCCCTCATAAAGAACCTTGGCCTCCTGTCCCCAGCGCTCCCGTCATGCACACTCAGTTCAGAGCAGCAAATGACTGCATTTTCTTTGACTTCCAGACACTGACATTTCATAGACTAAGATCGGCTTGTTTCAACTGATTTAAAACCACTGTTAAGTGCGTGAGCCAAAACACGCTGTAGCAAATGGCACTAATGGCAGAAAGCGATGGTAATGTGTTGTTTTTTGCCAATAAAGAGCTACTGTAGTTAGTGCTGTATTGCCTTCTGTCTTGCAATGGCTAACCTGAAGGGAATAAACGAGGCTCCAGTCCATTTGGCTGTTTACACAGATCTATCCCTAAGGATGCTTGGACTCATCTGCCTTTCATCATTGGCAGTAAATCACAAAAGTTGATGTCATGTCCCAGGATAAGTAAATTCGTATCTCAGCAGAAAGATTTGAAATGCAAAACAGTGATTTTTTTATTCATGACTATTGGACAGACAACTGGTGTTTGTGGGCTCAATAATGTGCCCAATTGGCTTTGGTTTTAGGACAGGCCATGCAGCGATCCTGCCTTCCTCTTCCTCCTTTTCCATAAGTCGATTTCACAGCCATTTTTCCTGCCTGCCATAAGGAACTGGAGGCTGTTTTATTAAATAACACCAGTGACATATCGCTCTCCCCGACTCCAATCTTTGGGCTTATTTGTATTTGGGCCCACCAAATGGAAACAAATGGCAGATCTGTATCCACCTCCCTCATCTTCCATGTGATTTATCTGATATGAAATGAGCCTTTCTCGTTACACAGTGGCGACTGTGTTTGAATTACTTTCCTTTTATTGACTTGGAGCCGCGGATCTAATATTTGGAAAATGCAGTATTGTAATCAGCAGATGTCCGCTGTTGGCAGCTCTGGTATTCTGGGTGTGGGCTATAATTTGTTTTGGAGCATCAGAAAATATTTGGTGCTGCAAAAGGGGAAATCATTACAGCCAAAGAAAGGCAAAGTCAGCCATTGCAAAGGAGCTAGAGACGCTCAATCCTCTGTCCTCAGGCAGATCTGGATATGCATTTTTTTTGTCGCACTTCCATTCGTCTTCTCACAATTCAATCATTTGATATCAGTTGGCATATTTCTATTGGTATTATTATTCTGGAGGAAGGGTGTAAATGGCCAAGTGTCTTCTCCAACACACATGGTATCACCAGCTTCTTTTAACATGCTTCTGTGCAGGTCCACGATATCCCACCAGATCCCACATACCTCCAATTACAGTATGTACAGTGAACATTTCCTACAGAGTTGCAGAGTGTGTATATCCAAATTTTCATCTCCCAAAAATCAAATTTTTCCATCTAATCTGGCTCTGCTCTAAATCTTACCATGTTGTATATAAGCATTGCATCAAATCCCCATTATTTTTGAATAGGGCTGTCAAAGTTAACGCAATGATAACGCGTTAACACAAATTTGCTTTAACGACAATAATTGTCTTAACGTATTAACGCAATCGATCTTTCGGAGGATGTAGCGGGCTCAGTTTTAAAGATAGAGTGAAGATACTGGCATCATATGAAACTAGAAGGAATCCATTGGTACCAACCATTTGATACGCTTCTCAGGAAGGAGGCTAAATAACGCTCCAAACTGCTTGACCTCAAGATATGTGAAAGAAAATGGGTTCTATGGCTACCCACGAGTTTTGCAGACATGCCTACTTTATATTAATCACATGCAGTTTGTGGCAAGTCATAGTCAAGTCAGCAAACTGACACACTGACAGCTGTTGTTGCCTTTTGGGCTTCAGTTTGCCATGTTATGATTTGAGCATATTTTTTATGCTAAATTGGGACCTGTGAGGGTTTCTGGACAATATTTGTCATTGGTTTGTGTTGTTAATTGATTTACAGTAATAAATATATACATACATTTGCATAAAGCAAGCATATTTGCCCACTCCCATGTTGATAAAAGTATTAAATACTTGACAAAACTCCCTTTAAGGTACATTTTGAACAGATAAAAAATGTACGCTTAATTTGCGATTAATCGTGATTAATCATGTACAATCATGCGATTAATCGCAATGAAATATTTGAATCGATTGACAGCCCTGGTTTTGAATTTTAAAAAGAGGCAGAGGGATCATGTGTTGTTGACTGAGGAATCACTTGAGCAATATATCAAAATAACCACACAATGCCAATGTACTGTAGTATTCTGCTGGGAGGTGACTCATGCTAGTAGCGTTGGTGTAACCTTAGGCGAGCAGGTCAGATTGATATCACTGTAGCCTTGTTTTCTTTTTTTTTATTGGGAATCATGCCAGCATGGATAAAAATCCACCGCTGGCCAGGCTGCCAGACACTGCTCATCTGCCGTCCTTGTTTCTGTCTCGCTGGGTGTAATTTCAGTTGATTGCTAGCTGCAAAGTGTCCATCACATTTGTCCCTGTTTCACTCAAAAACAACATGCAGCCTTGGGACTTAAACACCGGAATGAGGTGTTAAAGTGAACCTGCTGTCCTGCTGCTCACTGACCCAGTAAATATATTTGGCTTAAAAATAATCTCCTATCCCCCTGGCTCTTGCTGATTAGCTCAGATTTAATTTGCCCAAAGGGCTTTTGCCTCTGCATTTATGTAATTGACCGTATGGCATTATGACTTTCTGTGAATGTTCGATGTGTACACTGTTACTAATACCGAGTTGACCTTTTAGAGAGATGGAAGAGTTTAATTTCAAAATCGAAAGAGGTATTGACCAGCCTGCAAAGCATGACGCCACCAGTCATGAGCTTCGACCTAAATATCATGCGGTTTGATAAACAAGCAGTTTTGCATCATGAGTTTTGACTCTGTATAACCGTGTTTGACTCTTATATTGAAATACTATTTCTCTTTAATTTGAAACACCTGTAAAGGGAAGTTATTAATTTGACTCTGCAGCTGCATTGACTAGGTTGTGTGTTTAATTTAGCTTTTGAGAGAGGCTGTTATTCCTTAATTTCGACTTTTAACACCATCTGTCTCCAGATCTAAAGGAGACAGATGAGGGCATTAAGAGACTAACACCTGGCTGTGAACCAATGATTTTAATATCTGGCATGAGGATAGTAAATACTGTATGTCCAATACTCCTTCTATAGCATTCAATGTTAAATTAAACAATTCGGTCAAGTGTTCATGTTGTGAAAAGCTGTCTAGAGGACGCACCACATCAAAAACAGTGTTTCAAATCTTCATTGAATAAATTCACTTGATTTATATATTTGGAGGGAACTCCCCCTTGGAGAAAGACATTTTCTTGGTTCCCATTTGAGATTCTCTGCTCTCTGGTACGGTCCCAAAATGCAGCAATGAATTACTTCTGAACTAGAAACCAGTTTGAGCGACAACCAAAGAGTCCCATTACAATGCAGAAAGATGGGAGGGCAGCTCTGGTGTCCACTGCCAGATACAATCACTCACAGAAGGGACTTGAGACTTCCCAGAAAATGACTACTGATTATATACCGTGCCTGAAGCAATGATAAAATCAGACTGGAGCCCAAGAATTTAAATTCTCCTGAGATATTAAATGCTTATATCAGCTTAAAGTAACTTTGAACATGTATAACTAATGCTGCTTTGGTCTTGCAATCATCTATACCTGTTTTGTGACTGCGTTTACATATTTTGTCCTTAAATGGACAGCAGGAGACACAGTGCAGCCTTGTGATGAACTCGATACCCCTAAGATTGGTGGTTGATTGTTCTGTGTTGTCTTGCCAGGACTTAGAGCAGGCTATATTAGGAGTGAGCTCAGGTTGAGATAAGATCAGTATTGAGTTTGGTTCAGGTGTTAAGTTTGTCAAGATGGCATGTCAACAGTTGGAGTTCAGTGATGGGAAGCCTCGCTGTAGTTGCGTCAGTTTAAGTGAAGAAATCTGATTCGTGTCATTTTCAATTGACAGTTCGGGATGTTGAGGATCAGGTCATCAGTGATTTACTGCCTCTGAGAAAACCTTATATATTTGACACATGCAGCAATGATACACTAACTTTTAATAACAGTGTTGTGATAAGGTTTATTTTAGGGCTGTCAATCGATTCAAATATTAATAATAAACCTATAAATAATAATAATTGTGATTAATAAAATTAATAAAATGAATCGCATATATTTTTATCTGTTCCAAATGTACCTTAAAGGGAGATTTGTCAAATATTTAATACTCTTATCAACATGGGATTGGGCAAATATGCTTGCTTTAGCATAAAAACTGCATGTGATTATCATAAAGTGGGCATGTCTGTAAAGGGGAGACTCGTGGGTACCCATAGAACCCATTTTCATTCACATACCTTGAGGTCAGAGGTCAAGGGACCCCTTTGAACATGTTAGTTTTTCCTCGCTAAAAAGACTCATGCGTTTATTTTGTATATTATGTAGTGTAGACTGTATCTGTTACAAAGTTTGATCACAAAGAATACTAATCACAAAGAATACTAATGATGTGTGTTTGAATCAAAGGGTTTATCTTGTGCAGCCTCCAGTTATGTTATTTTATGTTGCTTTCCATCTAGTGTTTCTACTGGACCGAGTGTGTAAATGTTTAATGTCAGGTTCATTTTAGCTACCTGAGCAAACTGAGCTACATTTCCTTTGAAGGAAGAGATTAGTGCTAATAATTAATCACCTTGTAGAGTAAAGTGAACCACGGACAAACACAAGTGTGTTAGTGTCTTTGAGAATATTGGTATTCACTAAAAAATAGAGTAATGAATGAATGACCATGTTTTCAAAACTAAAAAAAAACAATGCTTTTCATTATTTAAAGGAGTTTTCACATTACCTGTGTGGAAACAGACCTTTCTAGTCAAAGCATTAAGTGAAACTAAGAAAGGTCACTGAGACTCAATTAGACTAAGTCAGCCATCAAGTGTAACTCCAAGCCGACTGTCCAGGCGTGATCAAACATCTTCTACTACCACTACTGAAGCTGTAGAGGCTCACGTGTTGGGCGCTGCCGCCTGTAACACTATCACATAAACTGTCGGAAGATAAGTTGTGCTCCCTTGGAGTCGTGGCCTACTTTTTGTGAGCCCCGCCTTCTTCTTGGCGCCGCAGCGCTAAAGGGACGGCGAGGTAGCTGGTGCTAAATTGTATAAGTTAAGACCTCGTCTGAGAGACACACGCAGAAGCTCTTGAGAAAAGACACATGGTGCACTATTTTAGTCTGATAACATTGATGGGGGGGAAAAAGGCTTGTAACAACTAAGCAAGAGAGGAAATAAAATGATGAATGCTATCAATCCCTGAAATTAAAAACTATCTTTTCTAATTTCACACAGATTAAACCAAAGACTTCCCCCATCACAGATCCGTTCAATATTTTTAATCTCACACCGAGTAAAGGGCTTCTGCACGTACTGTATTAAATTAACCCGTCCCTTGTGGAGCCCCTGGCCTTAATTTGCGTCTGTGTAGCACTTACTGTACATCCACCCTCATACCACAACAAAGAAGCAGCAAGCTCAGCATCGTCAAACTGCCTGCTTCAGCGCACAAGAACTGACCCACGATTTATTGATATCAAGCAGCCGTTCGTGGTCATCTGAGGACATCTTAGCTTGCACGTGATATAAATTTATCAAATATGTATTAGCCACTCTTCTTCGGTCCATGGATCAAGTTGATTTACGGGCTAGTGTGGTTTTACCCTCCAGCTTGACTTTACATTTGGGATAAATGACTTTTGAATCACAAAACTTGAGGGAGTGTAGCGGTTGATCTATGATCGATCTGGCCAGACTCATTTTGGGCGGTGATATTCTCACAGTTTTCAGGGTTTTAAGTATTTTTGCAGCTCATTGATGAAGAAAACACTGTGTGCATTCGACCATTTTACGGCTATCGTCTACAAAGCTCCAGTAGTTAAACTATGTCCCGTGGTAATTATATTTTGCTGAGGCCTTTTTCTTT
Source organism: Sebastiscus tertius (assembly GCA_916701665.1). Classification (NCBI taxonomy): domain Eukaryota; kingdom Metazoa; phylum Chordata; class Actinopteri; order Perciformes; family Sebastidae; genus Sebastiscus; species Sebastiscus tertius. The sequence goes on along the minus strand of CAKAOH010019677.1, from coordinate 1,339 downwards.
GTTTATAACCCTTGAAAGGCGTTCAATCAATCTCATTCTCTTGTATTGCCGCAGGCGAAAATGTCTAAGGCAGCTTTGTTACTCAGAGGTGGCTATGAATTACATTTCTGATGAGCTGCACAGTCAGCTGCAACCTGCCGTTATAGCCGCAGGCCCCTAACAACCTGCTGAGGTCAGGTTATTTCTTTCAAGGAAGGCAAAAGTATGGCATGACTTTATGTGTGTGCACGTAATGATTGAATCAGTTAAATGTTTAGGCAACTGCAAAATCCACCGTTTTTTGCTTGATATACTTGATTCTTCAGGACAACAACACCCATTTATGTTGGGGTTTTTACCAGCAAAATGGTAACCTTTGACCTTTGAGTGTAATGGCACCAGAGCACAGCAAGAGCCGCTCTCTCCATTAACACGCACATACTCAAGCGTCAGATCCATTTTGTCAATAAAGTAAAAGGGCAAACATTAATCAGACAGCCGTGACTGCATGCTCTTTTCCCGCCTGATTAAGGGCTGTGTCACTCACTATCTGCTTTATTCCACTTTAGAGATCGTTTTTTTATTGCCTTCATGTCCAGCCTTTCACCAACAGCTTTCAATTCTATTAGCCGATAGTACAGATTGTTTGCTCTTTCAGTCATAATGTTTGCACTACACCCCCAAACTCACTCATTTTTCAGGTGCTAGAGAATACTGAAGCCCACCACATTGTCCTTGAGCTGTAAGTACAGTGATGTTTCCAAATAAAGCCAGCTTGCTGTCAAGACCAATATCACTCGGTAACAAAAGCAACATCTGTCTAGTTCAACCTCAGCGAAGGCACTCAGACGTCTCCTCCCCACTCAGGAAGGAAGGTGTGTGTCAGGCAGGTAACAAGAACAGATGAGAGCTCCACTTCATCCTCTAAGGCTCAAAGTTATTGTGTCATAATAGAGGGCGATATGAACTGGTCTTAAGCTGACAGCAAGACAGGGCAGAATCTTTTATGAGAGCTTCGTTGTGCATCATCATGTTGGTTTTTGTGTACATTGTGCCGGATCTGAGCCAAGAGCTTTTTGACCATCTGCTCTGTATCTGTGCCGTGATTAACTCTGCACACAATGAGGGTGAAGAGGCTGGCTCGCACCACTTGGGATTTTCATTTCGCAACCTGTCTGTCAGGGGTCCTTGCCAGCTTGGTGAAAAAGTGTATGGGATGATTTTCTCAAACTCCAAGCCATTACTGCTGAGCATTTTCTCAAAGCTTTTGACATTTAACACATGAATAAAGTAGATATCATACATCACTATTGTAGATCTAAAACATCAAAATGACAGAACAACACAAGTAATAATAACA
>CAKAOH010019676.1:0-15413 GCA_916701665.1 Sebastiscus tertius | reverse complement strand
GTTTGAATTATCTATATGTATAATAATAATTATATATATGTCTAATAATCTTGAAGAACCATTTGGCGGTTGGTCGTTTTGTTTGATATATAAACAAGTCACTGTTATCTTAATAAAAAATGTATTTTTAAAAAACAAGTGAAATATGTGTGTGGTAATTCTAAAAGTGCAATATATCCTTGATGCAATATACACCTCAAGAGCAACTACCTTTGTTTACATTTTATTTATTACATCTACCCTACCTATTTTACAAGTGCAATTATCTATGTTTACATTACATCTATTTTTTACATTTTATACTTCTAGTGTAACACTTCTGTTTAGATTTATTTATTACATCTACTTTATCTGTTTTATTTGCTTTATAGCAGACTGAGGAACAGTTTTTCCCCCAGGCCATCAGACTTTTAAATATATAATTCATACACCTTCTCACGCATAAATATATCTTATACTGTATATGTTCTTAATGTATATGTTGTTAATATGCCTGTATATGTTCTTAATATGTTCTTGTACAAAGTATTTCCTTTTATAATTGTAATGTAAATGAAATTGTAATGTAAATGTAATACAACTTATTATTTTAATGGAGCTTCCCAGCAAAAAAGTATTTCACACGTTTGTACCTGTATAACCGGCGTGACAATAAACATCTTGAATCTTGAATCTTGAATCTTATAACTGTGTGTGTGTGTTTTACCTCTTATGTGTTTTATCTGCCACGTTTAGTCTTGTCAAGTATTTGTTTTAAAGCACTGACCAGAAGTGGCAACTGTGAATCTCGTTGTATTTAATACAATGACAATAAAGCTTTCTATTACATTCCATTGTAAAAGAAGACTAAGGTTTTATATCAGTTCTCCTGCCGGAAAGGTGATTGTGAAACATAAACAGGAAGCGGCTAGGTAGAGTTTTTAGGCAAGGTCTATTGAAGGAGGATGGACACGCGTCATAGCTTCAGGGGTATTACGCATGCGCATTAAAATCTGGACAGCACGACCGCGGCTTCAGTCACACTGCGCATGCGTTAAACCCCCTGCAGATATGACACGTGTCCTAGCCTCCTTGCCATAGGACTTGAGTTTTTGGGAGTTGTTGGACAGCCATTGCAGTGTCGTGGCTTCAGTAACAAAACACGAAAAAAAGGAGAGGAAGACCTTTTTAAGACATTTTCTTGAACGGGAGACCAAATTTACATGACTATAAAAAAGAGCGAACACACGCTGTAAATTAATCTACACTTAAAAAAACGGGTAAGTGTTTTTTTAAATATATTCTCAACAATGATTTTAGAAAATAAGTCTTGGTTAGCATCTCGGCTAACGATGCTAACATTGTAAGTTGGGTTAAAAACTCGCTTTATTATCGAAAAGCTTCGAGCTGGGTGAAGTTAACCCGCTCTAATATATAATTAAACATTCATATTCAGTATTGGAAAGATAAATACTCGAACTATTAATAAGTCTAAGGTGTTTGTCATGTATTTCTTTAGCTAGCTAACTGCTGATTTGAGCTAACAGTCGATGCAACGTCGCCTGTTGGAGAATATGACACGTAGCTAGTTTAGCTTCCTGCTAGCTCAGTCGGCCTCACCCCAAGCTTTATACAGTTATGTGCTTAACTTTGATATGACTCGGTGTTATTCTGATATTTTAGCCCTATTTAAGCTTTTTTTTGCCAACACAGAACCTGTTGGAGACCAATCCTCTATGTATAACGTTAGTCGTTAAGGTAAAGGTTAGCTACGTTGCTAAGCTGCATACGTTGACAGTGTGGAGTATAGGACAGGTTTGACAACCAAAACACATTGTGTCTTTCACTTTATTGTGGGTTGATATATATTTGATTCACAACACCTGCCTGAAATCTTACACTAGATGGGGTTTTATAGAGACCAAGAAGAAGAAGAAAGGCTCTTTTATTAATTCAACGTAATTCAATATCACTCTGTTATATACAGGACACACATACAACTTTGATATGACTCGTTATTCTGATATTTTAGCCCCTTTTTAAGTTGTTTTTTTGCCAACACAGAAGCTGTTGAAGACCAATCATCCATGTATAACGTTAGTCTCTAAGGTAAAGGTTAGCTACAGTGGAGTAGGACAGGTTTGACAGCCGAGTCAAAAGCACAATTTAGTGTCTTCCAGTAGTCTCTATTGTGGTTTCACAATTTTCTCATGACATCTATTTGATTCACAACACCTGCCTGAAATCTTACACTAGATGGGGTTTGATAGAGACCAAGAAGAAGAAGAAAGGCACTTTATTAATTCAATATAATATTTTTTTTTTCATTTTGTTATATACAGGACACACATACACACACAACTTTGATATGACTCGTTGTTATGATTCGTTGTTATTCTGATATTTTAGACCTCTTTTAAGCTTTTTTTTTGCCAACACAGAACCTGTTGGAGACCAATCATCCATGTATAACGTTAGTCTTTAAGGTAAAGATTAGCTACAGTGGAGTAGGACAAGTTTGACAGCCGAGTCAAACACAATTTAGTGTCTTTCAGTAGTCTCCATTGTGGGTTCACAATTTTTGATCTTTTCACATCTTTTTGATCCACAACACCTACCTAAAATCTTACACTAGATGGGGTTTGATGGAGACCCTATCTTCTCAAGGAAATATGTCTTAATATGTGCACTGAAACCAGATTTCTAAAATATGACTTACCAAAGTAATGTCGGAGTGTGAGGAAATATTTCCAGTTATTTGAAGAAAGAAGATACAAGTAATAAAGACAAACGTTCACAGTAGATGGGGTTTGTTAGAGACCCTAACTTCTCAAGGAACTATGTAGCCTATTGTCAGTGATCGTCTTAATTTGTAAACAGAAACACATTTCTAAAATATCGCTACGGTTAACAAAAGTAAGGTATTTTCAAATCTTTGTCATTATTGGAGTGCAAGGAAATATTTCCAGTTATTTGAAGAGAGAAGATAAAGACAAACTGTCAAAATGTGTAGCTTGGTGTTTTTTTTTTAGTTATTACACATTTAGTGTCTTTCACTCTATTGTGGGATCACAATTTTCTCATGACATCTATTTGGTTCACAACACCTGCCTGAAATCTTACAGTAGATGGGGTTTGATAGAGATGAAGAAGAAAGGCACTTGATTAATTAAAAATTAATTTTTGTTCACTCTGTTATATACAGGACACACACATGCACAAACAGGACCTATATACATGCGTTAATGAGAGAGATGTCAGAGCGTGGGGGCTGCCCCTGACAGGCGCCCCGAGCAGTTGGGGGTTTGGTGCCCAAGAGGCAAACTGTCATCTCTCCAGCAACCAGTTCATAGTCAGTACTTGGTCCATGCGGGGACTTGAACCAACGACCCTCCGGTACCCAAGCCAAGTCCCTATGGACTGAGCTACTGCCGCCCCCAAAATGTCTTAATATGTGCACTGAAACAGATTTCTAAAATATCACTTCTGTTTACCAAAGTAACGTCGTAGTGTGAGGAAACATTTCCAGTTGTTTAAAGAAAGAAGACATTGAAGAATTTAGGAGGATGCTGGATACTAGTAATAAAGACAAACTGTCACAGTAGATGGGGTTTGATAGAGACCCTATCTTCTCAAGGAAAAATGTCTTAATATGTGCACTGAAAACAGAGTTCTAAAATATCACTTATGTTTACCAAAGTAACGTGTGAGAAAACATCTCCAGTTGTTTGAAGAAAGAAGTCATTGAAGAATTTAGGAGGATGGTGGATACTAGTAATAAAGACAAACTGTCACATTAGATCCTATCTTCTCAAGGAAAAATGTGGCCTACTGTCAGTGATTTTCTTAATTTGTGAACAGAAACACATTTCTAAAATATCGCTTAGGTTTACAAAAGTAAGGTATTTTCAAATCTTTCTCATTATCGGAGTTGCGAGGAAATATTTCCAGTTATTTGAAGAAAGAAGATACTAGCAATAAAAGACAAACTGTCAAAACGTGTAGCCTGGCGTCTTTTAGTTATTACACTCCTATTCAGTCATAAACAATCCTTTGCTGAAAGTGTTAACTTGAAATAATGATCATTGGTTCATAACTAATCTGATAGATTTAATTCTTAACATATGTGTCGTTGATGAAATGCTAGCAAAATTCCTGCTGTACATGTTCAATAAGATTAACATGGCAACCAGAAATCTTTCTCACACTGTTTATTACTGTCACTTTAATGTGGTTGTTGAATTAAACCCTGAAAACGGCAACCCCAGATCCTTTGAAACAGGTTAAGGCTGCTGCCTTCAGGCACATATTTTCATTGTCGCACACATTCTGAACTCTCACATAAACCCATATTTGCCCGTGGTAGTTGTCAGTTACTGTCAAACGGTTTCACATTCATAGCTGCATCATGCCACACGTGGGAGCATCGGTCTGTAGCATCAGCCCACAGCGTCATAGCGGGCATGGGAGCATATGGGACTGAAGTGTAGCAGCAGCTGACGTGTAGTTCGACTGTGTTTGCGTGGTCTTGACCTTTGGCTACCTTATACTTTAGCCCTGGAGTTGTTTGTATGTTACGTAACTAGGGCTAGAGGTTGGCACCAGCTTACCTTGTTCTGATGCCTCTGTAACAGTCACAGAGAAAAGACGAGGAAATGAGATGAAATTGGAAAACGGATTGTGTAAATATGTGTGTCTCTAATCTAGCAAACATCGTGGTTTTGTGCCCCCTTTTCTCAGATTTTCAGGACCATGACACATGCTGAAAAACATTTGATCATGCCACTTAACAGAGGAGAAAATAAGCTTGTGTGAACTAGAATGACAAATGAACAAAACAAGAGTTTTGCTTACGCAGAATCTACAAGCTGTTGTATTTAGTCAGTCAGGGAGCTGTTGACTTCACACAGTTACAGCAGGTCCTATCTCGGATCCATTTTGTTTTGATTGAAATACAATCTGGCGTGCTTATCTCTGAAAGGCTAAGGCTAGGCTTCATTTCCAAGGCCCTTGCAGATGGGTTGTGTTGAACAAAACACTCATGTTGCCTGTTGAGGAGCTGTCAGATGGTGTGTGATCAGTGCTCTGAATCTCCTGTCCTGCTGTCCAAAGACTCTTACTGGAACAAGCTAATCATTGGAAGTAGAAAGCCAGTCATTGTTCTTATCACCAGCTGCCAATATCTATCTGATAGGTTAAAACAGGCTGTATATTCATGGAGCTGAGTGCTGTCACTTTTGTAAAGTTTGTGGTGAAAGGTTTTGATTGGTTCCTATTGATCTTACTGTCTGTCTCTGATTATCTAATACTCTTTATTGTGTTTATTTGTCTCTTGGTGTTTTCAGGTCCTTTCCCCCCTTGTAGGCTAGCCAAAGGCATGTAAAAACTATGAATATTAAGTCATAGCTTAGTTAAACTGATCATCCCGTCTGTCTCCTGTTGTCTGATACTCTTTATTGTGCCTTTTTGTCTCGGTGTTTTCAGGTACTTTCCCCTGTAGGCTAGGCAAAGGCATGTAAAAAAACTATGAATATTAATTCGTAGCTTAGTTCAACAATGCGCCACTGAAAAAAGTAGTCATCTTTTAGACCTGGATATGTTTTAGCTAATAACTACTGTGGTAGAAATTTCAGCATTAAGACAGTATTCTCATCAGTAAGATGAGATGTAATCTTACCAAATATTTACAGAAATTTGCCAATTTATCTTCATATTCACTCTCTTCCCAAGATTTTGAATCTAAATATTATATTAAAGGTAAAAGTGAAACTTCCACTTTTCCCTACATTCCCGGGTTTTGAGCATGTGAACTTTGGAGCACAATGGGAACAAACAGTCTGCCGTTTGAGTGAAGATTTCAGCAGAGATTGTACGTGTGTGCCATGTCAGCTCTTGTGACAACTCTTTGCACTTCAGTATTCTGTTCATGCTTTGGATGAAGGATACTGCTTTCCAAATCCCCTACACCTACGTACAAAAACATACAACTTAAGTTATTGATAAATCATCAGGGGGAAAGTAAGGGGGGAAAAAGGCACAACATTGCATGACTTGTAGGACACTTAATCACACTATCTTGCTTTGCTTTTGCTCATTTGTATGATAATGATGGATGTTAAAGCCAAAATAATCTAATAAATCTGCCTTTTTTTATTTTTCAGGATTCAACAGCTCCGGATATGTCATTCATATTTGATTGGCTTTATAGCGGTTTCAATGGCGTACTACAGTTGTTAGGTAAGTTACTGGTGATCAGACACACTAACTCAAAGTAAACATGAACTCAGTGTTGAATGCTTTACAAAGTTACTGCAAACAGTTTTGACCGCTTTAGTATTTTAAGTCATTAAACAAAATGGCGTTGCTATAACCACTAAGCTATTATTAAAACTGTTTTGTAATATTGTGAACAGAGATGGTAATATGAGAGAAGATTTAGTGCAAGTAGAGTCTGATTAATGTCTTCAGTGATCACACGAACAACTTTTAAGTGTTACAACTACTGGTCTGTCAGACACCTCAGTACTGAAGTGTTGAGTGAAAACTGGGGCTAATAGTGGTGTGCATAGTAGGCTTTCTTTCATAGAAATAAAACCCTGTTGTGGTAGAAGCAGAGTTTCTCTACAAGTTTTGGTTTACATTGTGCCTCACAGACTCAAATCTGATATGCAAATAACATGACAGTTCAGCAGGAACCCCTCCTTAACTGCTAATCCACATTAAAAGATTTAATGCAATAAAACATTTTCAGCAAAGCTGACTCCTCAGCTAAGGCTCTTGTCAGGCAGAACGCATTAGTTTCTTTCATAATCAAACACATCACAAGGCCTTTTCATATTGACCAGTTTCATCACCAGCCACCATTCCTTTAAATGCTTCTGTGCAGCTTGAAACGTTTATAGCTCCTCAGTTGGAGCACAAACACAAGCTGGCTTATGGGTTTGCTTTTCATTGGGGCCATACTTAGTTCTTATTAGGGATGGGGAGAAAAAAATCGATTCACGTAAGAATTAAGATTCTTATATTCCAAGATTCTAAATCGATTCACGACTTCCAAAAATTGATTTTTCAACTTTATTTACTATAAAGAACCTAGATATTGTTACTGATGGACAAACAATCTAAACACTAGGGCTGCCAACAAATATTTTAAATTTGAATATGTATTCAAATTGTAAAAAACAACAACAGACATTTGAATATGAAAATTAATATTCGATTGTGAAAGAGGAAAATAAGCAGCACTACCGTGGCGGTCTGCCTTGAGTCACACAACGTCACTTTTGTGGATTGAAAATTAAATTAAACGTCAATAAGCTGGACGAGTGTCTTAGCAGCAAGCGTTACGTTACATCATGTAAACAAACCACGTACCTATCTGCTGTGCGCTCAAGATCAAACTAGAGACATAACCAATTAAAAGATGGGTGAAAAGTACTTGCCATCTTCCTACGTTTTTACTTTTTAAACAGAAAACACACGTTTAATATTGTGGTATTTGCTGGAAATTACTTACAATATAGCCAACAGCAAGTGGGAAACTTTCAATCTCCCTCCAGCCAGCTGCCACCTTATTTAGGTTTTTGTAATGAAATGAGGAGGCAATGATAAGGTATACATAACTCCTCATTTCAACTTTAAGAATCAGCCAATCCTTGTCCACTGCAGCTCTTTCAAAATGAGCGACAGGATGTCTGACAAAAGTTCAGTTCAAAATAGTGCATCGCACTACACAGTGCTGCGTCACTTGCGGCCAGTTAGGACATGGACATAATACATGTGATCTGTTGAAAAATCATACAAAATTCCAGTTTTATAGTATTTTGTGTATAGTTTATTTTTGACATTTGCCTCTTTGTGTTCACATTATTGCAATCAGCTGATATAACTTTTTCTGATCCTGAAATTAGCACCCCTATTTACTGAATCGAATCGTGACCCCAAGAATCAAAATCAAATTGAATCGTGAGAGACTGATAGAGTCACACCCCTACTTCTTAAGTTCCTGTAAAGTGGCTCAGCTAAAAGCACCCACCAAATGGCATATGTTATGTAACCATGAGCCGATTGGCGATCCAATTTACCATCGACGATTGAAGAGACAAGCGCTGATTACATTTTCTATAATAATTTAGTTCCTTAACATCAGCAGGGAAAAAAACAATCTAAAATATGATTTTATGTCGATTATCTTGTTTTCATAATCGTTGGAAGCTAAAATCGTTATTGAAATTTAATTGCACAGCCCTACAGTGAAACTAGTTTTTCATGTTTGTAATTAGAGAGAGACCTGTTTGTGCTGAGGCGATCTCTGGTAATTACAATATGATGATATGAAAATACATACGATTGCCCAACCCTAAATTATATGTGAACATAAAAATCACACAAAGGAAATGTCTCTCAGAAAAATGACATGATTTTTTTCACCCCAGCTTTTTAAAATTTTTGTGATCAATGTGTCCATCTTTAATCTGGTGGAACATCTTGTTATGTGAACCAGCTGCTCTTCTCCCCAAAGTGGACTGTTCTAGTTTCTGTGTTAGAGCTGCCCCTGTGACGCAGTCGTTCCTGTTCTCCCTGTCAGACAGGTAGCAGAGTGCTGTTATGAGTAATGATGACGTCTAGTAGAGCTGACTCAGTCAGAAATTTCACAAACCCACTTGGTATCACTACGCTGACTCTGAGTGGTAAACACAAAGCCTTGTAATCCCGTCAGGAAAGTACAGAAAGGGAGTGACTTTAGTGGCACCTTTTCTCCTGTATTCATTTACATTCACATTTGTTGGCTCCACTTTGAAGCAGAAAGCACCTTTGTGCATTTTAAATTTTATGTAGTTTTATTGTGAGGTTTTGTGTTTTTTATCAATATGACTGTCATCCCTCCATAGAACTACATAACATACTTTTTCCAACTTCACACTAGGGGTGGGCGATATGGCCAAAATCCTCTATCATGGTATATGCAATTTCATATCATGGTAACAGTATACTGTATATCATGATACAGTAAATATTCTGTAAATTCAAGAATTGTTTGAAATAACCATACCGTACTTCATTACATTTGATTATTTTCTTCTTTTATTTGGAACTTCCATACCAACAAAAACAACTGCCTCACATGAGACAACACTTGAGTTTTAAACAAAAGACTCTCAAAATAGAAGCTTTAAGGTTCCTGAGAACAATATCTGCAGGATTTGCTCAGCTTTCACTTCAAAAAGCTGACAAAACACTGTCAAAATAATTGGGATCCCTCCTCCTGCTCCTAAAAAAAGATTTCTAGTGTCCAGGTTTGTGGCCTGAAATGCTTCTGGCTTTGTTTCAGGACTGTACAAGAAGTCCGGCAAGTTAGTATTTCTTGGCCTGGACAATGCTGGCAAAACGACGCTACTGCACATGCTCAAAGATGACAGATTGGGACAGCATGTGCCAACTTTACATCCAAGTGAGTTGGTGCTACTCTCACACATGCACATTCACACATGCTCACTCAGTAATGTGTTGAACATTCATGATCATTTTCTTTCTTCCTCCAGCCTCGGAAGAGCTGACGATTGCTGGCATGACTTTCACCACTTTCGACCTTGGAGGCCACGCACAAGGTATGTGTTAGGGAAGCTCCAATACAGTTTTTCACTGCCGATATGATCTTGGGAAAAAAAAGATTGAGAGATTAGCAGTTTTCCAGACATACTTGACCCATATGGGGGAAAATGCTGCATGCAATTTGTGTAGCACGTAAAGGAAATTCTCTCGTGCAAATTCTCTTGTTAACATAAGGCCAATAGGATATATCACTGTAATGTCAATGCAAAATGTGTCTAACATAAGTAGACAAACCGGACTGTCTAACTCATGTTTGTTTTTGTGTCGGTTTACACAGCCCGTAGAGTGTGGAAAAACTACCTCCCTGCCATTAATGGCATTGTCTTCCTTGTGGATTGTGCAGACCTCACCAGATTGGCTGAATCAAAAGCAGAGCTTGATGTAAGTACCTACTAACTGCTAGGTCACCGTCACACTGTAGAGCAGTGTTTTTGACTTTTATCTTTCTATCCGATTAATAATCGATTAATCAAAGTAATAATCGTCAGATTAACAGATTGTTAGTTGCAGCCTTATATGTGATTGCTCTCTACCAAGTCCACTTCTTTCAGTTCTTAGCAATATATATTAAGTGTTATTCTGGAAAATGTAGGAAATTAAAGTAGAAGTAAATTACAATACTCACAGAATCACTCCTGGAAGGTACTAAATATCAGTCAAACAGATGTGTAACATTGAATCTGAGAGCAGATTTTTTGCTTTAAGGATAAAAATGAAAGCCACATAGTAATACTTAGTCTACCCTATCAGGCATTAATGACGGACGAGACTATCGGAAATGTGCCTATCCTGATCCTGGGCAACAAGATCGACAGACATGAGGCCATCAGCGAGGAGAAGTTGAGAGAAATCTTTGGATTGTACGGACAGACGACAGGCAAGGTGAGTACACAGCACTTATCTTAGTTAGGCAAGTATATAAAACAAATGAAAAAGGAATAATTAACATGGTGTCAAAGCAGACGCATGTCCCTGCAGTCATGGTGAAATAAAATACTGCCGGCTGGTCCATTTGTCAGCTTAAGCTTTAAAAACATCATGTTTGCTTAGTTAAGCATTGTCTTGCAGGCGTTCCCTTCTTTTTCGGTTTGCCAAGTTAAAAGAGCAACGTAATGCCCTGTTTGATTTCCATATTCAAAAGATTCATTTAAACCCAGAGCTCCCTCTTGATCTTGCAAATTACAACTCCAAACTCACCACGGCACAAGACTTGATGTCTGTTTGTGTATGTCTTGGTAACGAGAGGACAGATCGGAGTGGATAGGACAAGTACAGGTTGTTTTTTGTCTAGAGGACAGAGTTGTATAAAAAATAAAATGACTTTGCATACAATTTAATTAGGGCTGACAATCGATTTAAAATATCCAATCATTTTTTTTTATCTGTTCAAAATGTACCTTAAAGGGAGATTTGTCAACATTGGAGTGGGAAAATATGCTACTTTATGCAAACGTATGTATATATTTATTATTAGAAATCAGTTAACAACACAAAACAATGACAAATATTGTCCAGAAACCTTCATAGGTACTGCATTTAGCATAAACAATATGCTCAAATCATAACATGGCAAACTGCAGCCCAACAGACAACAACAGCTGTCAGTGTGCCAGTGTGCTGACTTGACTATGACTTGCCCCAAACTGCATGTGATTATCATAAAGTGGGCATGTCTGTGAAGTGGAGACTCGTGGGTACCCATAGAACCCATTTACATTCACATATCTTGAGGTCAGAGGTCAAGGGACCCCTTTGAAAATGGCTATGCCAGTTTTTCCTCGCCAAAATTGAGTTCAAGTTTGGAGCGTTTTTAAGCCTCCTTTGTGACGAGCTAGTATGACATGGTTGGTACCAATGGATTCCTTAGGTTTTTCTGTTTTCATATGATGCCAGTATCTTATCTTAAAGGAATTTGTGCTAACGCGTTATTAAAGCGTTAACTTTAACAGCCCTAAATTTAAGAATTTAAAAAAAGTGGATTTAGTGTGACTTTGTTTTCCTGCTTTTCTCTTAGGGCACCATTGCCATGAAGGAGCTGAACACAAGACCACTGGAAGTGTTCATGTGCAGTGTGTTGAAGAGGCAGGGCTACGGCGAGGGCTTCCGCTGGCTCTCCCAGTACATCGACTAAAAGCAGCCAAGCCCTGTAACACACCGACGACACCACCACCACCATCAGGGGGGGGCGCTAAACCCAACCACTCAAGACGCCCACCGTTTGCCACCAGTACCATCATACTCAGCCCCATGTTTGGTTAAACAAGTCTGCCTCCACCTTCAGAGAAACCAGTACAACTTGATCCCAATAGACTTTTATTGGTCGAACATTTGGTTCTGCACTTACAGAATTCATACCTGTACGCGCACACACTCATTTCCATCTCTCTGTCTTTTTCTAAGAGAGTAACATAGCATTGGTTCCACAGCAAAGGGTGTTCAAATTCAAACGGATGAATCTTTTCTATATTGTGTCTGTCGTTTGCTGCCCTCCCTCCCTTCCTGCCATCTGTTGAGTGTGATGATAGATGCATTATAACTGTAAATCTGTACATGATTCCATCGGTATATCAACAATCCCTGATGCCTCGTCCCCCTCTTCAACTCATTTTGAGCAATGAGAGAGTGCAACATAGTTGTATACATTGCCGTACACTTTTTTTTTTTTTTAACAGTAAAGACATTCATTCAACATTGTATTTAATCAACACGTTTTGCTTTGTCCTTTTTTTTTTACATAATTTCAGTAAACAAACTTGTGTGGCCACGTATACAGCCCTCATAATAGAAGTTTGGCTGTTTCACTCATTTATTAAAATGGACCAGTGCATTTATGTTAGCGTATCAGAAATTAGATCCATTTCTTTAGGTTACTTGGAAGTTAAAATACTTTTGTTCCAGACTTCTATGTTGTGGGCACGGTGAATGGATCCTAGTAGGCCGAGGGCTCCCTTTTTTAAAGAGAAGCATGGGGTGGTAGTACAGCAGACGGGAGAAGAATTTTAATAGAAAATATAACCTATAACCCTGGCGAGGTTTGATGAAATTGTGTAGATACAATGGTCAGTTGATGCGAAGAAAACTATTTAAGTAAATCAAACTTGGGGATTAATAACATGCAGTGAGAGATGAAGGGAGGAATAAACGGATGGTTGTAACATCTAGAAGTCCATTCTACAGATATATTTTCCGGCGCAGACCTTTGTACGGGGTGAATCTAGTGACCAAGCGTAGATAACGGAGGGCACAGTCCCACAGTGGGAACAGGTAGATGGGCCTAAGACACCTCTAAGGAAGGGACCATATATATATGAAATGTACATGAACATCGTACATGGATTTTGTATTTCTAAGTGGTATCCTTTGATCTATGTGCATTACCAGAAACTATTATGCATGCCTTGTTCTTTTGATTTTTAATGACCATTATTCCAGAGAGTACAACAGGAGGGAAAAAGATGCCAAAATTTACAATGAGAGCTGATTGTCATGTTTTGTTTTTTTTAACGGAAACAATGGAATTGCGCGTAATACACACTTTTTCTGTCCCCGTCCCTTTGTGTCTCTTTCATTCCCTCATGATTACGTGATGAGCTGTTCCAACAAGGGTGGGACTTGCTGTTGTTTGCATCATAAAAATGTAATAAATGTTTTCAATGAATAACAGGCTTTAACATTGACCCACAACGCAGACTGATTATTTTTTGTCACTTTTCTTTGGTGAGATGGAAGAAGTATTCAGTTCCTTTGTCTTAACGGTGCAGTGTGAACAACATATTCTCACTCCCAACTTGTCAAATACCGCCACTTGGTCAGTGCCCCTCGGCATCGGAGACCGACGCATAGGGTACCCCTCTTGCGTTACTTTTGGACGGACCAGTTAAGCCGTGTCAATATACGCTTGTTGCATGCATAAGTGTCCTTTAGAAATAACTTTCCATTTCACAGGAAGTTTAGGCAACACAACCACTTAGTTAGGGTCAAGAAGGGTGAAAAGAGGAACAATCAACGTGTCATTTGGGGTACAACGCATGCGCAGTAAAATCTGATCTGCACTCACCGAAATTAAGCCAATAGCAACTCACGACCGCAGCTCCAGTTACACTGCACGTGTCAAACCCCAAAGCTCAAATCTGTGTCCCAGCCTCTTTCGGCTGGGACGCAGATTTGAGCTCTGGTTAGAGTTAGGTCGTGGTTGACATTAACTTCACTGACCAGCGACTCATGGGGCTAACAACACTAACGACTCACGCGACCGATGACGCCGACGAGTCACGTGACAATGAGTCAACATTACTTTTAACTTAACACGGGACACAAACACCGGTCTCCTGGTTGAAAGTCTTGTGTTTGTTTGATCCACCCAAACAGTTGAAAGCCCGGTTTGTCGCATACAGTCACTAAAGGGTGCCTCCATGCGTCGGTTTTCGATGCAAAGGGGCGTTGCCCAATCGGCTGTATTTGACGAGTTGGGAGTGAGACTAGGTTGATGTGTAGGATTTGGCGGCATGTAGTGGTGAAGTTGCAGATTGCAACCAACTGAAACTTCTCCCATGTGCCAAGCGTGTAGGAGAACTACGGTGGCCGACGCAAAAACACAAATGGCCCTCTCTAGAGCCAGTGTTTGGTTTGTGAAGAGGACCCGCTCCCTATGTAGATATAAACAGCTTATTGTAAGGTAACGAAAACACAATTCTTATTTTCAGGTGATAATATGCTAAAGAAAACATACTTATTAATATTACATTCCATTTCTGCCAATAGACCCCCCTAAATGCTACACATTGCACCTTTACTTAAAAGTACCAACACAACGGTATAAAAATACTACAGGTCCTGCATTCAAAATACCTCTAAAGTAAAAGTACAGAATTATTAGCAACATTTTTAAAAGTAAAAATACTCCAGCAGAAATATGACCTCTGTCACTTATGTGTTATTATAAAATTTGTAGATTGTTGTATCAATGCATGCATACACATTGTGTAACTGCTGTAGCTGGTCAAGATGGAGGTACTTTTAAGTATTTCATGTACAGTTTGGTAGTTGATTGCAGTGGATTCCAACCTAGAGGTCAAACCCCTCCAGCGGGCCACAAAATCACTCTTGTGAGATGATTAATGCGGCAGGAAGAAGAAAAAGGTTCTGCTACACAACTATGTATTCACGTTTTGGACTGTTCATTAACCTTGGCTTTTGTTGTGAAATATCGGAGCGTTTGACCTCTTTAGGCCTTGAACAGTTATCTAACCAATTGAGAAATTTGGAGAGGAAATCAGTCAGACATCTGAAATGTGACCAAGGGCCTCAACTTTATACTGCTTTTTTTGTAAGGGGTCACAAGCCAAAAAGATTGGAAACCACTGGTTTAATCTTTAATGCATTGTAATAACTTTGTTTGATTAATAATATAATCTAAAACCAATTACTACAGCTGTCAAATAAATGCAGTGCAGTAAAAAGTATAAAATTTCCCTCCGAAATGTAGTAGAGTAGAGGTAAAAAGTAGCGTAAAATAGAAAGTAAACTACAAGTACCTCAAAGTTGTACATAAGAATGTGTAGTATCTAATATCTACATTAGACAGTTTGTAGGTACATTTTCTGCTACTTTATACTTCTACTCCACTACATTTTAGAGGCAAATATTGTACTTTTTACTGCACTACATTTATCAGACAGCTTTAGTTACTTTACAAATTTATATTTTGTATTAATAATCTGAATTATCTAATTTAATTAATTTAATGAATTCTGATATATTATTGTAGATTAAGCTGTCCAGCAGTAAAGTATTTAAAATGTGTCATAACCAACTGCACTATT
>CAKAOH010019675.1:42517-69923 GCA_916701665.1 Sebastiscus tertius | reverse complement strand
GCATATTTTCTTGCATCAACTTGTCCTACTATTTTACCATTTGTATTATTATTGATATGTTCTGTGATGTTCTGTTTATCTGCTTTTATTGTCTTGTGAAGCACTTTGTAACATCTGTTTTGAGAAGTGCTTTATAAATACATTTCTTATTTTTATTATTAGTTTGGAAGCATCTGGTCATGCACCCAAGTATTGTCAAAGTAAAAAAAAAAGACCTGCTGATGGCGGAAGATAAAAGTTAGGGGATAACTAAAGTCTGTATAATTCATCCTGAATGTTTGTACTAAAGTTTATGCCAATCCACCCAATAGCGATACTTCAGGCTGGAACAAAGCGGTGGATAGGGGGAATGTTGGGAACTCATTCAACATCATATTGCATTTGCTTTGGTGTCAGTTTTTCTTCCATCACACGTCCTGTTTCCTTTCTCCTTCCAGAGCTCCCACTGCAGTATATCTGTCAGGATGAGGAGGTTCTCGCTGACCAGCAGCTCTGTATTCAGGAGAGGAACTCCAGCCTGTACCAAGAGGACCCAGAGCCTCCACAGATTAAAGAGGAACAGGAGGAACTCTGCACCAGTCAGGAGGGAGAGCAGCTTGAAGTGAAGCAGGAGACTGAGACCTTTATGTTGACTCCTACTTATGAGGAAAGTGATCACAGTGAAGGTCATACTCTGGACTTGAATGACAATTTAACTCAGAATGCAGCTGAGAAAGAGTCTATTGTCAACATACCAGTTGAAAGCTCTGTGGTACCAGAACCAAACAGCGACCACCAGCTCCTCTCTCACACCTCTCATGTAGCTGAGAGCCAAGATCAGAAAGGAGGCAAGCATGGAGAGTCAGGATCAACCAGAAATACAGAGCCAGAACCAAAGAAAAGCCATGACAAAAGTCACAGTAACAATGTAATTACGACCCACCTGAATACTTGGACGGCTAAAACATTTCTACTTTACATATGTGACGTCTGTGGGAAAGATTTTGATATTAAATCCAAATTGGATAGACACCTTAGGGCTCACACAGCTGAGAAGCCATATTTGTGCAACACCTGTGGGAATAGTTTTAAGGACATGCAAACATTAACGAGACATAAAACAATCCACACAGGTGAAAGGCCATATTCATGTCAAATATGTGGGAAAAAATTCAGACTCAACAGTGACGTGAAAGTCCACATTAGAACCCACACAGGTGAAAAACGGTTTAAATGCAACACCTGTGGGAAAAGATACTGTCGGAGGACAGACTTGAGAAGGCACTCAAGAATTCATACAATTCAGTATATCTGTCAGGACGAGGAGGTTCTCGCTGACCAGCAACTCTTTATTCAGGAGAGGAACTCCAGTCTGGACCAAGAGGACCCAGAGCCTCCACAGATTAAAGAGGAACAGGAGGAACTCCGCACCAGTCAGGGGGGAAAGCAGCTTGAACTGAAGCAGGAGACTGAGACAATTATGGTGACTCCTACTTATGAGGAAAATGACCACAGTGAAGATCAGACTCTGGACTTGAATCATGATTTAAATCAAGATGCACCTGAGAAGTCTATTGTCAACATACCAGTTGAAAGCTCTGTGGTACCAGAACCAAACAGCGACCACCAGCTCCTCTCTCACAACTCCCATATAGCTGAGAGCCAAGATCAGAAAGCAGGCAAACATGGAGACTCAAACAAAAGTCACAGTAACAATGTATGTAAGACTCACCTGAATACATACACAGATCAAATGTTTCCACTTCACATATGTGACGTTTGTGGGAAAGATTTTGATACCAAGTCCAAATTAGATAGACACTTTAGGGTTCACACAGATGAGAAGCCATATTTTTGCCACACCTGTGAGACTGGTTTTAATGACATATCAACATTAAGGAGGCATAAAACAATTCACACAGGTGAAAGGCCATATTCATGCAAAACATGTGGGAAAAAATTCAGACTTAACAGTGACTTGAAAGTCCACATTAGAACCCACACAGGTGAAAAGCGGTTTAACTGCAACACCTGTGGGACAGGATACCGTCGGATGATAGACTTGAAAAGGCACACAAGAACTCATACAAGTGACTAGCAGTGGACTTGCAAAACACAGGAGAGTTCTGTGGAGGGACATTTGTAATTGTATATAAAGTATTTTCCATAAATTACAGGTCAAAATATCTTATTGTAATGAAGTGGTACATCATCAACAATGCATACAATTTTTGCTCAATTTACCTAATTTTTTGTCCTTCATATTACTGTATTACTCATAATTTTGTTAGCATCAGTATTTATTTGTAACAATCATATATCAAGAGTTCATAGTTCCTACAAATGTTTGACTTGTTACATATATATTCTTTTTTAGATATATTTTTATACATCACCTCATTTACTGAGTGGATTGTGAACTCTTTGATGTTGAAGCTGAAAACCCCTCTTTCTACTGGTGTTGGGTCAATTATGTTGTGGTCCTGCCAACTTAGTCTTTTCTTCTATTTGCAGCATGTCATTTAATTGTATCAACTTGATATAATATTTTTTGTTGTTTTGGGCTGTCAAGAAGACACAAACACGCATGGTGTTGTCAGAGAATTTTGTTAACAATATAAATATTTTTCTAAATGATACTTTTTCAGACTAACGCTCCCAAATTGATGAAATGGATGATTAGGGTAACTACAAGCAAGCAAGGTACATATGGCATACAATGAACAGAAATTGTAGATGATGGGCTAAATGGTGCTGTTAATGTATCAGCAATACATAAATAAAACTGATATAACTGACGGGCTATTGTGCATGAGAACCTTCACGTTTCACTTCACTAACATTTTGAATGCATGGGTATTTTGACATTTACACATTTGCAACCACTTCTCTGTGTGAAGTACTCTCTCCCCCCCCGTGTATTAGTACAGATAAAATAACCTAATATCCTCAGTCAAATGTAGATGCGCAACCCTCAGTTAAAGCGGAACGAAAGGAGAACTCTCTGCCGGAACTTAACAGTGCGACATCAAAGCGGAAGTAAACAAAACAGGCGCTAGCTACGTTTAGCTGAATACATGTGTTGAATTAGCTGGAAGACGATATTGTAGTCGTATTTTAGATCATTATTTCATCTGTAATTGAACAACAATGTCTTCAGCTGAGTCTTTGAGAGAGTTTGTCAACGAGCGACTAACTGCTGCTGCTGAAGAAATATTCAGAGGTTTTAATAAAACTATCTCGGAGTACCAGGAAGTGATCGATCGTCAGCGCAAACTGTTGGATATCGTTTGGAAACCTGACATAAAGTTACACACGACAGGTGTGTGAAACACGTTTTAATCGTTTAAAATTATTTAAATATATTCTGGTACTAATTTGCCCGCATGTCTGCATTTTATTCCTCGACCATCACCTCTTCATTTTGTTGTCTGTCCCTCCAGAGCTCCCACAGCAACATGTCTGTAAGGAGGAGGAGGTTCTCGCTGACCAGCAGCTCTGTATTCAGGAGAGGAACTCCAGTCTGGACCAAGAGGATCCAGAGCCTCTACAGATTAAAGAGGAACAGGAGGAACTCTGCACCAGTCAGGAGGGAGAGCAGCTTGAACTGAAGCAGGAGACTGAAACCTTTATGTCGACTCCTACTGATGAGGAAAGTGACCACAGTGAAGATCAGACTCTGAAATTCAATGCTGATAAAACTCTAAGTGAAGCAGAGAAAGAGTCTGTAGTCAACATGCCAGTTATAATCTCTGTGGTGTTGGTACCAAACAGTGACCACCAGCTCCTCTCTCACATCTCTCATGTAGCTGAGAGCCAAGATCAGGAAGAAGGCAAGAATGGAGACTCAGGATCAACTAGTAATGCAGAACCAAAACCAAAGAAAATATATCACAAAAGCAACAGTCTCGCTAACAATGTATCTAACCCTACTATGTCAAAGATTCATGGTAATACTCACACAGAGAAAAACATTGTCCAGTGTGACATATGTAAGAAAGTTTTTAAGTATAAGTCACTATTGAAGAGACACCTAAGAAAACACACAGGTGAGAAGCCGTTTGCTTGCAACACGTGTGGGAAAAGATTTAGTTGGTCATCAACATTGAAAGGTCATAAAAGAATCCACACAGGTGAAAGGCCATATTCATGCAAAATATGTGGGAAAACATTCAGACTCAACAGTGACGTGAAAGCCCACATTAGAACCCACACAGGTGAAAAACGGTATACATGCAACACCTGTGGGAAAAGATACTGTCGGCTGGTAGATTTGAGAAGGCACTCAAGAATTCATACAGTTCAGTATATCTGTCAGGACAACCAGGTTCTCGCTGACCAGCAGCTCTTTATTCAGGAGAGGAACTCCAGTCTGGACCAAGAGGACTCCCATGTAGCTGAGAGCCAAGATCAGAAAGGAGGCAAGCATGGAGAGTCAAACAAAAGTCACAGTAACAATGTATGTAAGACTCACCTGAATATTTACACAGGTAATCACATATGTGACGTTTGTGGGAAAGATTTTGATACCAAGTACAAATTAGATAGACACTTTAGGGTTCACACAGATGAGAAGCCGTATTTTTGCAACACCTGTGAGACTGGTTTTAATGACATATCAACATTAAGGAGGCATAAAACAATTCACACAGGTGAAAGGCCATATTCATGCAAAACATGTGGAAAAAAATTCAGAGTTAACGGTGACTTGAAAGTCCACATTAAAATCCACTCAGATGAAAAGCCGTTTAACTGCAACACCTGTGGGAAAAGCTACCATCGGATGATAGACTTGAAAAGGCACTCAATAATTCATACAAGTGACCAGCAGTGGACTTGCAAAACGCAGGAGAGTTCTGTGGAGGCTTCACAGTCCACATGAAAGAGCCCACACTGATGAGTAGCCAAATAATTGCAACACCTGTGGGAAAAAGATAATTCCATGTATCTCAATTGGCAAAGCATATATAAGACTGCATGCATACAGGCAGGTAGACTTCTCGCAAATCCTGGAGAGGACTCAGTTGTTACGCTTCATGAGCAAAACTTACCTAAAGCCACAAAAATGAAAAGAAATGTTCTTCTCATACCGGACAAAACAATCCATAAACAAGACAAACGACTGAGCTGAAACCCTTTTGGTTGAGTTTTCACCCCACTAAAAGGAATACACTTTTGTAATACAGTAGCAACACATTTGTAATTGTATATAAAGTATTTCCATAAATTAGAGGTCACAATATATTATTGTAATGAAGTGGTGTATCATCAACAATGCATACAAGTTTTGCTCAATATACCTATTTTTTGTCCTTCATATTACTGCATTACTCATATTTTTTTGGCATCAGTATTTATTTGTAACAATCATAATTTCCCAAATCTTCAAAACATCTTTTCTGCACAGTGAGTTCATAGTTCCTACAAATGTTTGACTTGTTACATGTATATTCTTTTTTATATATATTTTTATACACCACCTCATTTAATGAGTGGTTTGTGAACTATTTGATGTTGGGGCTGAGAAACCCTCTTTATACTGGTGTTGGGCAACTCATGTTGTGACCCTGACAACTTAGAGTATTTTCTTTTATTTGCAGCATGTCATTTGATTTTATCAACTTGATATAATAATTTATTGTTGTTTTGGGGCTGTCAAGAAGACACAAACACATTGTATCTGGTGTGGTACATGATGTCAGAGAATTTTGTTAACTATATAAATATTTTTTATAAATGATATTTTTTTACACTGATGTTTCCAAATTGATGAAATGGATGATTAGGGTAACTACAAGCATCTATATGTACATATGACATACAATGAGCACAAATTGTAGATGGTGTGCTACATGGTGCTGTTAATGTACCAGCAATACATAAATAAAGTAATAAATAAGTACAATGATTAGTGTCCAAAGAAACGTGGGTAGCAAAATGCAGTTATTCGATATCATGTTTGTATTCTAACAATAAAGCTTTGTAAGGTAATGATGTAAGAATACCAGATTTATCCTGAAGTCTAAAGCTATGAGCAAATTCTGTTCATCAAGACAGCAGATGGGTGTGACTGACATCAAAAGTTCAAGTCGTCATATTAGAGTGTTGAAGGTCCCATATCATGCTCATTTTCTGGTTCACACTTGTATTTTGTGTTTCTGCTAGAACATGTTTACATGCTGTAATGTTAAAAAAAAACAAAAAAAAACTTTATTTTCCTACTACTGTCTGCCTGAATATACTTGTATTCACCCTCTGTCTGAAACGCTCCGTTTTAGCACATTTCAACAGAATTGCGTTGCTAGGCAACAGCTTGGGTTCATGTTTACTTCCTGTCAGCTGACGTTATTTACATACACTGCAACAGGAAATAAACTGGGACACATTTAGAATGTTTATGTTTAAAACCGTGTAATGATCTAAATATTGTATATTTGTGACATCACAAATGGACAGAAATCCTAACGGCTTGTTTCAAATACACAATTTCTGAATACGGGCTGTGTGTGTGTTTCTCAGTATTTTGAGCGTTTTGAAAATTCCACAGTATTTATATAGCACTTAAACCTGCTTTATAATATAAAAGACCTAACTTTTTTACAATATGGGACCTTTAAGTTGTTGTGAGCAAGATGTGTTTATCTCACGGGCTGGAGATTAAGTTAATGTATGATTTAATACCATTTGGTAGTTTAATCAGTGGGGCAGCCTCATATTGACCAGGCAGGTATACAGTGGTTTCATAGTTTTTCCATAGTTGCAAGCGGAACAAAGTATACACACCTTTCACTGTCGGACCTTAACAGTGTGACATCCTGCGGAAGTAAACAACACAAGTGCTAGTAGCGTTAGCCGCATGCACATGTTGAATTAGCAGGAAGGAGATATTGTAGTCGCTGCTCAGAGATTGATCTCGTTTGTGGTTAAACAATAATGTCTTCAGTTGAGTATTTGAGAGAGTTTGTCAACGAGCGACTAACTGCTGCTGCTGAAGATATATTCAGAGTTTTTAAAAAAACTATCTTCGAGTACGAGGAAGAGATCATTCGTCAGCGAAAACTGTTGGATATCGTTTGGAAACCTGATATAAAGTTACACAGGATAGGTGTGTACACCTTTAATGGTCTTTAAAAGCAAAAACAGGAGAATATGACTCATATAGGATCCTTATGGTTTAAATACAAACTTGTAATAATTTGTTCAGATGTCACGTTTTTTCTATTATCAGTAGTATCCTCTTCCTTTTGTTCTCTGTCCCTCCAGAGCTCCCACAGCAACATGTCTGTAAGGACGAGGAGGTTCTCGCTGACCAGCAGCTCTGTATTCAGGAGAGGAACTCCAATCTTGACCAAGAGGACCCAGAGCCTCCACAGATTAAAGAGGAACAGGAAGAACTCTGCATCAATCAGGAGGGAGAGCAGCTTGAAGTGAAGCAGGAGACTGAAACCTTTATGTTGACTCCCACTGATGAGGAAAGTGACCACTTTGAAGATCAGACTCTGAAATTCAATTCTGATGACACTTTAAGTCCATCAGAGAAAGAGTATGTAGTCAACATGCCAGTTATAAGCTCTGTAGTATCAGAACCAAACAGTGACCACCAGCTCCTCTCTCACAACTCTCATGTAGCTGAGAGCCAAGATCAGAGAGGAGGCAAGCATGGAGACTCAGGATCAACTAGTAATGAAGAGCCAAAACGAAAGAAAAGATATAGCAAAGGCAACAGACACACTAACAATGTATCTAACCCTACTATGTCAACGATTCACCGTAAAACTCACACAGGTAATGACGTTTTCCAATGTGTCACGTGTAAGAAAGATTTTAAGTATAAGTCACAATTGCAGAGACACCTGAGAATCCACACAGGTGAGAAGCCGTTTGCTTGCAACACGTGTGGGAGAAGATTTAGTCGGACATCAACATTGAACGCTCATAAAAGAATCCACACAGGTGAGAAGCCATTTTCTTGCACCACCTGTGGGAAAATATTCGGTCAGGTATCAACATTGAACGCTCATACAAAAACACACACAGGTGAGAAGACACATCCTTGCACCACCTGCGGGAAAATATTCGGTCGGAAATCCCTATTGGATGCTCATATAAAAGTCCACACCGGTGAGAAGCCACATTCTTGCAACACCTGTGGGAGATGCTTCAGTCGGAGATCACTATTGAAAGCGCATATGACAATCCATACAGGTGAGAAGCCATTTCCTTGCAAAACCTGTGGGAAAAGATTCAGGTGGACAAAACTATTGAAGGTTCATTTAATAAGCCATGCAGATGAGGAGCCATAATTGCAACACCTTTGGAAAAAGATGTTTGAATTGGAAAGGCATAATAGGAGTACAGACAAATAGCCTTCTATTTGAACACACACAAGTTCAAATGCAAATGAATGCATCTTTTTTTGGAAAAGTTTTTTTCAGATCACATACATCCATAAACAGGACAAACCACCAACCCCTCTGTATGAGTGTCCTCTTACTAAAAAAAATACCCTTTTGTAATGGCAACATCTTTGTAAATAAAGCATTTCCCGTGAAGAGGTGACAATTTTTTATTGTAATGAGTAGAAACATATTGTATTGTACTGTTTAGCTGTAAAATGAGAATGTTTGCTCCAGCTGTAGCTGGCACAGTGCTTGGTATTTCCTCAACTGATCTCAACATGGCTGCCGGGTCACAAACTTGCTCATTTTACAGCTAAACAGTACACTACAAGATGTTTATGAAAACATCTGAGGAGAGAAATAAACATAACAGTAACTGAATATTGATTCATATTTGATCAGCGCTGCCTAGTTTGATCGGAGCTCGCGAGTGATTGACAGCTGCTCAGAGACGGCAAGGCTCCAGCTAGGTTCTGATTGGTTGTTTTCCTCCGGTCTGTGAAATCTTGCAGATGCCATTAGGAGCACTGGAAGACACAGAAGCATATGATTTTTTTTTTCAGATTACCTGTCTCATGCACTACTGTCAGGATATAGTGACTGTTTAATTAAAACAACTTTTTTTTTAAATAATATTTGCTCCATTTCTACCCACTGCTGCTTTAAATTAAACTGTTTTTTTTTTTTTTTTTTACCCCTTTCACATCACTGCATTACTAATATTGCTTTTAGCAACGGTATTTTTTTTTTTAAAAACGATTGTAATCTCCCAAATCTTTGAAAAATCTTTATTGCATAGTTCCTATAAATGTTTGACCTGTTAAATTAATATTTTTTTTCTTTTTCTTTTTTTACCATTTTCATACAAATCATTGCCTCAATTATATGAATGGACTGTGAACTCTCTGATGAGGAATCTATGAACTCTTTTACAAATGGAAATTATTGAGTGAAATAAAATTAAATGAGAACACCATCTAGTGGAGCTGGGTCATTTTTGTTTTCAGTCTTTTTAATGCATGTGATTGGTTCTATGTGATATAAAGTGACACAATCTGTAGATCATGTGCTATATGCTATTGTCAAATGATGTCGTTATAACGTTAATGTATAATTATATCTAACAAAACAATAACCATCAGCTGTCTCACAACTTACATGTAGCTGTGAGCCAAGATCAAAAAGAAGGCAAAAATGGAGACTCAGGTTTTGATGAGGACATATAATTCAGTGGGGGGCAAATGTAAAGCCAACACAACAATTCCCATGCTTAGTTTAAATACAAAAGAAGGCTTCTGCGCAGTCATTGTTGCCTATTTATAAGCCACACGTGATACTGACATAACTGGTTACAGCCCTGGCGATGGTGCTAAAAACATGTTCTTTATAAATGGGAACATTTGTAAGCGGAACAAAAATACACATACATTCCAACGTCGGACACTTAACAGTGTAACGTCCAGCGGAAGTAAACATTACAGGCGCCAGTCGCGCTACTTGAATGGATTGATTGAGTTTATTTAGGGAAGTTAGTCCATCAGTAAAACTTCGAGTCATCTTAATTGTAATTAAACAACAATGTCTTCAGTTGAGTATATGAGAGAGTTTGTCAACGAGCGACTAACTGCTGCAGCTGAAGAAATATTCAGAGTTTTTAATAAAACTATCTTGGAGTACGAAGAAGAGATCGATCGTCAGCGCAAACTGTTGGATATCGTTTGGAAACCTGATATAAAGTTAAACAGGACAGGTGTGTAAAACCTAATTATTTTAATACCACAAGACATAGGAATTCGATTTATATATGATTACTATTGTTTAAGTATATGCTGGATACTGCATTTACTAAGCATGTCTGCATTTTCTTCTTTACCAACACAGTAGTATCCTCTTCCTTTTGTTCTCTGTCCCTCCAGAGCTCCCACAGCAACATGTCTGTAAGGAGGAGGAGGTTCTCGCTGACCAGCAGCTCTGTATACAGGAGAGGAACTCCAGTCTGGACCAAGTGGACCCAGAGCCTCCACAGATTAAAGAGGAACAGGAGGAACTCTGCACCAGTCAGGAGGGAGAGCAGCTTGAACTGAAGCAGGAGACTGAGACCTTTATGATGACTCCTACTGATGAGGAAGGTGATCACAGTGAAGATCAGACTCTGAACTTTAATCCTGACCAAAGTCAGAGTGCAGCAGAGACAGAGCTTCCAGCTAGCATGTGTATCAGTTGGCTAAAAGACGAATCTGACTGGGAAAATCCTGAAGTATCAGAACCAAACAGTGTATTGTATTTGAATCATGATTTAAATCAGAATCCAGCTGATAATTCTATTATCATCAAATCAGTTAAAAACTCTGCAGAATCAAACAGTGACCACCAGCTCCTCTCTCACAGCTCTCATGTAAATGAGAGCCAAGATCAGAAAGGAGGCAAGCATGGAGACTCAACTAGAAATGCAGAGCCAAAACCAAAGAAGAGGCATCACAAATGCACAAGCACAATGATTGAGTTTAATACTCACACAAATAAAAAGTCTTTCAAATGTCACACCTGTGAAAAAGTTTTCAACAACAACTCAAATTGGCGGAGACACCTGAGAATCCACACAGACGAGAAGCCGTTTACATGCAAAACATGTGAGAAAAGTTTCAAGTGTAGCGGTAATTTGGTAAAACACATAAGAATCCACACAGGAGAGAAATCATATCCTTGCAAAACATGTGAAAAAGATTTCAGATCTAGCAGTAACTTGATGGACCACATGAGAACCCACACAGGTGAGAAGCCATATTTGTGCAAAACATGTGGAAAATATTTCAGATCTAACGGTAACTTGATGGACCACATGAGAAGAGCCCACACTGGTGAGAGGCCATATTTGTGCAAAACATGTGGAAAAGATTTCTGTCGTAATAGTGACTTGTTGGTCCACGTTAGAAGAGCCCACACTGGTGAGAAGCCGTACCTTTGCAAGATCTGTTGGGAAAGATTCTTTGATGCGTCTCAATTGAAAAAGCATGTAAGATCCCATACAGGCAAGTAGCCTTGTATTTGAAAATATGTGGGAGACAATTCAGTTCAATTGCAGCACATAAACATTTCACTCAAATGACAGACTTGAAAAAACACCTGAGGATCAATATAAACAGGAGAAAGCATCGAGCTGAAACTGCTGTGGAGACGTGTTCACTAACTGAATAACTCAATGAAATACACTTTTGCAAATAGCTACATCTCTGTAATTGAATGTCTACAATTTCCTGTTGAGAAAAGGTCGCAATATCTGAGTGTAATGAAGTTGTATATTGTCAACAATGCCATCAGTTATTAAACTAATCTCGTTTTTCCCCCTTCATAGTACTGCATTACTCATATTTTTCGTATCAACAATATTTCTTTGGACAAAAATAAACTCCCAAATCTTAGAAAAATATTAGTTGCGTGGCAACAACTTACAATAATATTTTTTGTTGTTTTTGCTTTAGAGGTGACATACAAACACAAATTGTAGCCGATGTACTACATGGTGCTGTCAGCGATTCAGCCAAAATAATGAATGCAATGATCAGTGGCCAAAGAGACCGGGGCAATGAAATTCTGTTTTTGTGATCTTGTGTATGTATCTTAACAATAAATGTTCTTATATTTACTAACATGTTGAATCCAGGGGTATTTTTTACATTATGCTATTGCTAATTTTACTTAAGTACTACTTAACTACTCTGTGTACTTTATAGGAGTACAGAGAATATAACCTCATTATCCACCCAGGTTATGTGAGCAGTGCCAGCAGCCATAGACAGTACAGCATGTTCTTGTGTCTCCTAGGAGGTATGAGGCAGAAACAGAAGTGATGTTAACTGAAATTAGGAACATGTGATTAAGAAAAATATGTATAATATATAATATGTTATATGGCAGTAGCTCTGTCTGTAAGGACTTGGCTTGGACCAAGTACTGAGTGTGAACTGGTAGCTGGAGAGATGTCAGTTTGCTTGGGCACTACTGAGGTGCCCTTGAGCAATGCACCAAACGCCGAACTGCTCGAGGCGCTCTGACATCTCTACATTAATGCATTTATATAGGTCCTGTTTATACATGTGTGTATTTTGGGCCTGTTTGTAAAAATATAACAGTGAAAAAATTTAATTTCCCCTCAGGGGATCAATTAAGTGACGCCACATTCTTCTTCTAATAGTATGGAGGTAAAGGAAAAGGAATAATGTGGCTGTTTGACTTCTTGAGAGACACTGGTCTTGTAAAAAGAACCTAGAATGAAGATGGCACAGTAATGGACTAGTTCTAGGAGGATGCCAGCTGCCTTGAAACCCCAAGAAATAAAGATGTACAACTCTGACTGAAAGTGGAACGATAAGTTAACTGACTTCCACTGTCGGACCTTAACAGTGTGACACCCAGCGGAAGTAAACAACACAAGCGCTAGTAGCGTTAGCTGTATGGACGTGTTAAATTAGCTGGAAGACGATATTATAGTCGCTGCACAGATGAATATTTCATTTGTAACTAAACAACAATGTCTTCAGTTGAGTCTTTGAGAGAGTTTGTCAACGAGCGACTAACTGTTGCTGCTGAAGAAATATTCAGAGTTTTTAAAAACACTATCTTCGAGTACGAGGAAGAGATCGATCGTCAGCGCAAACTGTTGGATATCGTTTGGAAACCTGAAATAAATTTACACAGGATAGGTGTGTAAAACCTGTTCTTTAATATACCAACAAGGGAGTGTGATATTCAATTCAATTCAAACTTTATTTGCAGACTCAAGGTCCAGATAACAAAAAACAATACAAGAAGCACTATAAAAACTCATATAGCATCCTAATGCTTAAAATACGTACTTGTTTTTTTCTTCACAGTTTTTTTTTCTGTCATCAGTAGTATCCTCTTCTTTTTGTTCTCTCTCCCTCCAGAGCTCCCACAGCAACATGTCTGTAAGGAGGAGGGGGTTCCCACTGACCAGCAGCTCTGTATTCAGGAGAGGAACTCCAGTCTGGACCAAGAGGACCCAGAGCCTCCACAGATTAAAGAGGAACAGGAGGAACTCTGCACCAGTCAGGAGGGAGAGCAGCGTGAACTGAAGCAGGAGACTGAGACCTTTATGTTGACTCCTACTGGTGAGGAAAGTGTCCACAGTGAAGATCAGACTCTGTACTTTAATCCTGACAAAAGTCAGAGTGCAGCAGAGACAGAGCTTCCAGCTAGCATGTGTATCAGTTGGCTAAAAGACGAATCTGACTGGGAAAATCCCGAAGTATTAGAACCAAACAGTGACCACCAGCTCCTCTCTCACAACTTTCATGTAGCTGAGAGCCAAGATCAGAAAGAAGGCAAGAATGGAGACTCAGGATCAACTAGTAATGAAGAGCCAAAACCAGAGACGAAACATTACAAATGCACAAGTCACAGCAACTACGTATATAATCCTACTCTTTCAACAATTCACTTTAATCCTCACACGGGTGAAAAGTCTTTCAAATGTGACACCTGTGAGAAAGCTTTCAAGAACAACTCAGATTGGCAGAGACATCTAAGAATCCACACAGACGAGAAGCCATATTCTTGCAACATGTGTGGGAAAAGCTTCACTCAGAAATCAGTATTGAATGGTCATATACGAATACACTCGGGTGAAAAGCCATATTCTTGCAAAATATGTGGGAAAGATTTTGGTCGTAACAGTGACTTGACGGTCCACATGAGAACCCACACAGGTGAGAAGCGATATTCTTGCAAAACATGTGGAAAATATTTCACGCGTAGTAATGACTTGTTGTCCCACATTAGAAGAGCCCACACTGGTGAGAAGCCGTACCTTTGCAAGATCTGTGGGAAAAGATACTTTGATGCGTCTCAATTGGCAAAGCATATAAGAACCCATATAGACAAGTAGCCTTGTATTTGCAAAATATTTGGTGATACAAGTGCTACATGGTCAAAACAGACGAAATCACAGCAGTGAGGAGTCACATAATTGCAGCACTTGAAGGGAAAGTTTTACTCAAATCAGACTTGAAAAAGCACCTGAGAATTAATAAACAGGAGAAACCACGGAGCTGAAACTGCTGTGGATACGTGTTCACTAACTGAATGAAATACAATCACTACATCTCTGTAACTGAATGTCTACAATTCCCCATTGAGACGAGGTCACCATATGTTGAAGTAGTATATTGTCAACAATGCCATCAAGTTGTGTTGAACTAAACTCATTTTCTCCTTCATATTACTGTATTACTCATTTTTGTTTGAAACATTTCTTTGAAACTATCATAATCTCTTAAAGGGACTGTTTGTATGAATCAAAAATGCTTGTTAACAGCGACACCTGTGGCCGTTAAATCAACGAAAGTCAGCGTCGGGCTTGTGCTCGCTCTACATAGACATGAACGAGCATCGCTCAAAACAATGAGGCAACACACGTCAGCTAAAACCACAATATCACTCTATATTTCACCTGTTTGGCAGTAATGTTAGCTGACCAGGCGAAGGTCTCTCCATGAATCACTGCTGATCCTAGTGTTGGCTTTTCCTGCCTCAGCCTCCCGACCGCTGCCGGTTTCTTCGAAACAGTCATAATCTCCCGAATCTAAAAAAAAATATTTGTTGCAAAGTGAGTTTATAGTTTCTACAAATGTTTGACCTGTTAAAAGTATATTCTTTCCATCCACCACCTTAGTTAATATGAGTGGATTGTGAACTCTCTGATGTTGAAGCTCTCTCTAGTGGTGTTGGGTCACTCATGTTGTCATCCTGCCAACTTTTTTCTTCATCTGCAAGATGTCATTTAATTTTACATTTTAATGTATTTTGTCATGGCATCAACTTGATATAATTTTTTGTTATTTTAGGCTTTAGAGGTGACCCACAAACACAAATTGTAGCCAATGTACTACATGGTGCTGTCTGCGATTCAGCCTAAATAATAAATGCAATGTTCAGTGGTCAAAGAGACGGGGGCAATGAAATTCTGTTTTTGTGATCTTGTGTATGTATCTTAACAATAAATGGTGTTATGTTTACTAAAATATTGAGTGCAGGGGTATTTTAAATTGTGCTATTGCTACTTTTATTTTAGTACTACTTCACTACTCTATACTCAGAGAAAATAACCTCATTATCCAACCAGGTTATGTGAGCAGTGCCAGCAGCCAGTGACAGTCCAGCATGTTCTTGTGTCACCTAGGAGGTATGAGGCCGAAACAGAAGTGATGTTAACTGAAATGAGGAACATGTAATTAACAGAAATATGAATAATATATAATATGTAATATAATAGTATAAAAGAAAAGGAATAATGTGGCTGTTTTGAGAGACACTGGTCCAGTAAAAAGGACCTAGAATGAAGATGGCACAGTAATGGACTAGTTCAAGGAGGTGGCAGCAATCCAACATAACAGATGCCAGCTGCCTTGAACCCCAAGGAATAAAGATGTACAACCCTGATTGAAAGCGGAACGATAAGCTGACTGACTTCCACTGTCGGACCTTAACAGTGTGACACCCAGCGGAAGTAAACAACACAAGCGCTAGTCGAATTAGCTGCATGCACGTGTTGAATTAGCTGGAAGACGATATTATAGTCGTTGCGTAGATACATATTTATTTTGTAATTAAACAACAATGTCTTCAGTTGAGTATTTGAGAGAGTTTGTCAACGAGCGACTAACTGTTGCTGCTGAAGAGCTATTCAGAGTTTTTAATAAAACCATTATCGAGTACGAGGAAGAGATCGATCGTCAGCGCAAACTGTTGGATAGCGTTTGGAAACCTGAAATAAAGTTGCACAGGATAGGTGTGTAAAACCTGTTTAATATACTAACAAAGAGCATGACATGTAGCATCATATTGATTAAATACAAACTTGTAATTTGCTCTGATGTTTTTTTTTTTACCATCACAGTAGTATCCTTTTCCTTTTGTTCTCTGTCCCTCCAGAGCTCCCACAGCAACATGTCTGTAAGGAGGAGGAGGTTCTCGCTGACCAGCAGCTCTGTATACAGGAGAAGAACTCCAGTCTGGACCAAGAGGACCCAGAGCCTCCACAGATTAAAGAGGAACAAGATGAACTCTGCATCAGTCAGGAGGGAGAGCAGCTTGAACTGAAGCAGGAGACTGAGACCTTTATGTTGACTCCTACTTATGAGGAAAGTGACCACTGTGAAGATCAGACTCTGGACTTTAATCCTGACAAAAGTCAGAGTGCAGCAGAGACAGAGCTCCCAGCTAGCATGTGTATCAGTGTGATAAAAGTCGAATCTGACTGGCAAAATTCTGAAATATCAGAACCAAACAGTGACCACCAGCTCCTCTCTCACAACTCTCATGTAGCTGAGAGCCAAGATCAGAAAGAAGGCAGGAATGGAGACTCAGGATCAACTAGTAATGAAAAGCCAAAACCACATACAAGACTTCAGAAATGCACAAGTCACAGTGACAACATATATAACTCTACTATGGGTAAAATGTCTTTCAAATGTGACACCTGTGAGAAAGCTTTCGAGAACAACTCAGATTGGCAGAGACACCTGAGAATCCACACAGGCGAGAAGTCATATTCTTGCAACACGTGTGGGAAAAGATTCACTCAGAAATCAGCATTGAATGTTCACGTACGAATCCACTCAGGTGAGAGGCCGTTTATATGCAAAACATGTGGGAAAGATTTCAATCGTAATAGTAACTTGTTGGTCCACATGAGAAGAGTCCACACTGTTGAGAAGCCGTATTTATGCAAAACATGTGGAAACGATTTTTTTCGTAAATGTGACTTATTGCTCCACATGAAAAGAGTCCACACAGGTGAGAGCCGATATTCTTGTAGAACCTGTGGGAAAAAATATTCTTCTACAACCGTTTTGAAGAATCATATAAGAATCCACACAGGCGAGAAGCCATATTCTTGCAACACGTGTGGGAAAAGATTCACTCAGAAATCATCATTGAATGTTCATATACGAATCCACTCAGGTGAGAAGCCGTATATATGCAAAACATGTGGGAAAGATTTCAGTCGTAATAGTAACTTGTTGCTCCACATGAGAAGAGTCCACACTGGTGAGAAGCCATATTTATGCAAAACATGTGGAAAAGATTGCAGTTGTAATTCTGAGTTGTTGCTCCATGTGAGAAGAGTCCACACTGGTGAGAAGCCGTTTAAATGCAAAACATGTGGAAAAGATTTCAGTTGTAATTTTGACTTGTTGCTCCACATGAGAAGAGTCCACAATGGTGAGAAGCCATAGTTATGCAAAACATGTGGAAAATATTTCAGTTGTAATGCTGAGTTGTTGCTCCACATGAGAAGAGTCCACAATGGTGAGAAGCCGTACCTTTGTAAGATCTGTGGGAAAAGATGGTTTGATGCGTATCAATTGGTAAGGCATGTAAGATCCCATACAGGCAAGTAGCCTTGTATTTGAAAATATGTGGGAGACAATTCAGTTCAATTGCAGCACATAAACATTTCACTCAAATGACGGACTTGAAAAACACCCGAGGATCAATATACACAGGAGAAAGCATCGAGCTGAAACTGCTGTGGAGATGTGTTCACTAACTGAATAACTCAATGAAATACACTTTTGAAAATAGCTACATCTCTGTAATGAAAGTCTAAAATTTCCCATCGAGAAAAGGTTGCAATATCTGAGTGTAATGAAGTAGTATATCGTCAACAATGCCATCAGGTATTGTTAAACTGACCTAGTTTTTCCCCTTCATAGTACTGCATTACTCTTATCTTTGGTATCAACCATATTTCTTTGAAACAATCATAAACACCCAAGTCTTAGAAAAATATTTGTTGCAAAGTGAGTTTATAGTTCCTACAAATAATTGACCTCTTAAAATAATATTCTTTCGATCCACCACCTTAGTTAATATGAGTGGATTGTGAACTCTCTGATGTTGAAGCTGAGAAACCCTCTCTCTGGTGATGTTGGGTCACTTATGTTGTCATCCTGCCAACTTTTTTTTTATCTGCAACATGTCATTTAATTTTATATTTTTATGTTTGTAATGGCATGTTTTTTAAATATATTTTGTTGTTTTGGGCTTTAGAGGTAACACACAAACACAAATTGTAGCCAATGTACTACATGGTGCTATCAATGATTCAGCCTAATAATAAATACAGTGATCATTGGCCAAAGTGACGTGGGCAATGAAATTCTGTTTTTGGGATCTTGTGTATGTATTCTAACAATAAATGTTCTTATGTTTACTAAAATGTTGAGTGGAGGGGTATTTTAAATTGTGCTATTGCTACTTATAGTTTAGTACCACTTTACTACTCTCTGTACTTTATAGTAGTACAGAGAAAATAACCTTATTATCCAACCAGGTTATGTGAGCAGTGCCAGCAGCCAGTGACAGTACAGCATGTTCTTGTGTCTCCTAGGAGGTATGAGGCAGAAACAGAAGTGATGTTAACTGAAATGAGGAATGATTAACAGAAATATGTAAAATATGTAATATAATAGTATGGAGGTAAAAGAAAAGGAATAATACAGCTGTCTTGAGAGACACTGGTCTAGTAAAAATGACCTAGAATGAAGATGGCACAGTAATGGACTAGTTCTAGGAGGATGCCAGCTGCCTTGAAACCCCAAGGAATAAAGATGTACAACCCTGATTGAAAGCGGAACGATATGCTGACTGACTTCCACTATCGGACCTTAACAGTGTGACACCCAGCGGAAGTAAACAACACAAGTGCTATTAGCGTTAGCTGCATGGACGTGTTGAATTAGCTGGAAGACGATATTATAGTTGTAGAGAAGGTTAATATTTAATTTGTAATTAATTAAACAACAATGTCTTCAGTTGAGTATTTGAGAGAGTTTGTCAACGAGCGATTAACTGTTGCTGTTGAAGAAATATTCAGAGTTTTTCATAAAACTATCTTGGAGTACGAGGAAGAGATCGATCGTCAGCGCAAACTGTTGGATATCGTTTGGAAACCCGAAATAAAGTTACACAGGATTGGTATGTAAAACCTGTTTAGTATACTAACAAAGAGCATGACATGTAGTATCCTAATGGAATAAATACAAACTTGTAATTTGCTCTGATGTTTTTTTCTACCATCACAGTAGTATCCTCTTCCTTTTGTTGTCTGTCCCTCCAGAGCTCCCACAGCAACATGTCTGTAAGGAGGAGGAGGTTCCCACTGACCAGCAGCTCTGTATTCAGGAGAGGAACTCCAGTCTGGACCAAGAGGACCCAGAGCCTCCACAGATTAAAGAGGAACAGGAGGAACTCTGCACCAGTCAGGAGGGAGAGCAGCTTGAACTGAAGCAGGAGACTGAAACCTTTATGTTGACTCCTACTGATGAGGAAAGTGACCACAGTGAAGATCAGACTCTGAACTATAATCCTGACAAAAGTCAGAGTGCAGCAGAGACAGAGCTCCCAGCTAGCATGTGTAATAGTTGGCTAAAAAACAAGTCTGACTGGGAAAATTCCGAAATATCAGAACCAAACAGTGACCACCAGCTCCTTTCTCACAACTCTCATGTAGCTGAGAGCCAAGATCAGAAAGAAGGCAAGAATGGAGACTCAGGATCAACTAGTAATGAAAAGCCAAAACCACATACAAGACATCAGAAATGCACAAGTCACAGTGACAACATATATAACTCTACTATGGGTAAAAAGTCTTTCAAATGTGACACCTGTGAGAAAGCTTTCAAGAACAACTCAGATTGGCAGAGACACCTGAGAAGCCACACAGGCGAGAAGTCATATTCTTGCAACACTTGTGGGAAAAGATTCACTCATAAATCAATATTGACCAGTCATATACGAATACACACAGGTGAGAAGCCGTTTACTTGCAAAACCTGCGGAAAAGATTTCTGTCGTAATTCTGACTTGTCGGTCCACATGAGAAGAGCCCACACAGGTGAGAAGCCATATTTGTGCCAAATTTGTGGAAAAGATTTTTGTCGTAATAGTGACTTGTTGCTCCACATGAGAAGAGTCCACACAGGTGAGAACCCATATTCCTGTAACACCTGTGGGAAAAAATATTTTTGTACATCCGATTTGAGGGCTCATATAAGAATCCACACAGGCGAGAAGCCATATTCTTGCAACACGTGTGGGAAAAGATTCACTCAGAAATCAACATTGACAGTTCATATACAAATCCACTCAGGTGAGAAGCCGTTTATATGCAAAACATGTGGAAAAGATTTCAGTCGTAATAGTAACTTGTTGTTCCACATGAGAAGAGTCCACACTGGTGAGAAGCCATATTTATGCAAAACATGTGGAAAAGATTTTTTTCGTAATAGTGACATGTTGGTCCACATGAGAAGAGTCCACAATGGTGAGAAGCCGCATTTATGCAAGGTCTGTGGGAAAAGATTCTTTGATGTGTCTCAATTAACAAGGCATATGAGATCCCATACAGGCAAGTAGCCTTGTATTTGAAAATATGTGGGAGACAATTCAGTTCAATTCCAGCACTTAAACATTTCACTCAAATCACAGACTTGAAAAAACTCCTGAGGATCAATATACACAGGAGAAAGCATTGAGCTGAAACTGCTGTGGAGATGTGTTCACTAACTGAATAACTCAATAAAATACACTTTTGAAAATAGCTACATCTCTGTAATGAATGTCTATAATTTCCTATTGAGAAAAGGTCGCAATATCTGAGTGTAATGAAGTTGTATATTGTCAACAATGCCATCAGGTATTGTTAAACTAACCTTGTTTGTTGCAAAGTGAGTTGATCGTTCACTACAGTCTGAAACGAAGCGGCATTTGGATGCATTTTAATAACTGTGATAACACAAAGGCAGAATTTGGGAAATTATAAGATCTAGTATAATTACATTGAATAATTTAAGTGATATATGTGCACACATACTAATCATAGGTCAAAACAGCATTAAATTTGGCTGAATTATAAAAGGCAGAAGTGGTAAAATGAAGAGCCGTTTGGGAGCCGAAAGAGCAGGTGTTGTGCCAAAAAGCGATCGTCCGCCAGAAACTGATTGCCGTCCGCGCGAGCACACACAGCCCTTTAAAACTGTATCGCCCAGTTTATATAAGTCTACAGCTGCTTTTATCTGGATCAAACAGTCTCAAAGAGCAAATACACATAACTTTATGTCCATGGTAATAGCAAAGGTATGTCTTTATGAAACTTTAACATTTATTGTAACCAAATAATTACAATTGTGGCCAAAGACGTGTTTGCAGTTTATGTAACCAGGCATGACATTTACGTGAGACAATAGGCTATTGTTTCTGATGTTTATATGTGTTTGGTAGACTTAGCTATGTCTAAAATCATTGTTTTATTTTGAATCTAGACTGTAATAAACATGATTTACGGATGGATTATATATAAAATAAAGAAAAGGTCTCTTGCAATTATGACTCTTCATTAATTTACCTACATACAAACCATAAAATGCTGTGACTGATATGTTTTTCAGTGATTCAGTGAGTTTTTTTATTTCATTCATGAGGATTATATCAGGTAT
The DNA here is from genome assembly GCA_916701665.1 of Sebastiscus tertius. Taxonomy (NCBI): domain Eukaryota; kingdom Metazoa; phylum Chordata; class Actinopteri; order Perciformes; family Sebastidae; genus Sebastiscus; species Sebastiscus tertius. The sequence continues at coordinate 48,025 of CAKAOH010019675.1, read as the reverse complement.
CGATCAGGCAGAAGCGGTAAAATGAAGAGCCGTTTGGTGAGCCGAAAGAGCCGACTCGTCTAGTGAGCTGAGCCAAATGATCTGGCTCAATAAAAAGAGCCGGAATTCCCATCACTAGCGCCGGCCGTTAGGAATCGGTATATGGCGGAGAAACACGAACGGTGTAACACTAAGGAACGTTTTATACCACTCAATCCAACATACTTACCTCATAGTGTAACGGGGGTCTCTTCTTCTGGTTACTTCCTCTATAAAACAGTTCGTGACGGCCCCGTTAACTTAGTATTTTACCGCTGATAGCGGTGGCAGCCAACAGTCTCTGCGTTGTGTTTGATTGTAGACCAACGGCCGACGTTTGAATGTAGAACAACGGCTGACGGTTAACGGTTAACGGTTCACTCCAACGGCTCCGATGTCGATTCAACAAATATTTATTTTTTCTTACAAGCACTTCGAGACAAATGTTCACCTGGGAGATACAAGTCTGGTCTCTTAGATTATACATTATACATTAATATTTACAGATTAAAGTTTACATACTCGCACACACCTGGAAAATACAAGCCAGGTCTGACTGATGCCCCAGTGATGAGATTTTATAGCTCCATTGTTACCATGGATACTGTAGTATAAATTCTATGGAAGTTAAATAACTGCATAAAAATATGAAAATAACACAAATATGTACACAACTAACGATTATCAAATAAAGGTAAAATTACTAGAAATATTAATAGTATCAGGTTTTGGCAGGTGAAAAATGTATTTTATGGGTTGTAATGGTCCTTTAAAGGAATTTCAGCAGGTAAAAAGGACTGAGTGGGTTTTAATCTGTCAGATATAATCCTCATGAATGAAATCAAACCATTCTTAGACAGAAAACACCTTCCAGGCACAAGGTAGGAGCTTCAATCAGTTTTTGGCAGGTGAAAACGGTATTTTATGGGTTGTAATGGTCCTTTAAAGGAATTTCAGCAAGTAAAAAGGACTGAGTGGGCTATAATCTGTCAGATATAATCCTGTTGAATGAAATCAAGCCATTCTGAAACAGAAAAAAACTTCAAGTCACAAAGTGGGAGCTGCAATCAGTTTTTGGCAGGTGAAAACTGCATTTTATGGGTTGTAATGGCCCTTTAAAGGAATTTCAGCAGGTAAAAACAACTGAGTGGGCTGTAATCTGTCAGATATAATCCTCACAAATGAAATCAAACCATCTTTCAGTCACAGCATTTTATGGTTTATGGGTAGGTAAAATAATGAAGAGTCATATTTGCAAAAGAGACCTTTTCTTTATTTAATATATAATCCATCCATAAATCATGTTAATTGCAGTCTAGTTTCAAAATAAAACAATGATTTTAGACATAGCTAAACCTACCAAACACATATAAACATCAGACACAATAGCCTATAGTAGCCTATGCCTATTGTCTCCTGTAAATGTCATGCCTGGTTATATAAATAAACTGCAAACACTTCTTTAGCTACAATTGTAATTATTACTCGGCTACAATAAACGTTAAAGTTTCACAAAGACATACTTTTGCTATTACCACGGACATAAAGTTATATGTATTTGCTCGTTGAGACTGTTTAATCCAGATAAAAGCAGCTGTAGATTTAAAACGGAACCATAACTGACTTCCGGTGTCGGACCTTAACAGTGTGACACCGAGCGGAAGTAAACCACACAAGCGCTAGTAGTATTAGCTCCATTAGCTGCATGCACGTATTGAATTTCCTGGAAGAGGATATTATTGTCGTAGTGCAGCTAATTCTTTCATTAAGTAACAATGTCTTCAGTTGAGTATCTGAGAGAGTTTGTCAACGAGCGACTAACTGTTGCTGCTGAAGAAATATTCAGAGTTTTTGAGAAAACTATCGTCGAGTACGAGGAAGAGATCGACCGTCAGCGCAAACTGTTGGATATCGTTTGGAAACCTGAAATAAATCTACACAGGATAGGTGTGTAAAACTTTAGTAGTCTTTAAAAACCTAACATGCCAATGTGACTTCTATATGATCCTGGTTCGAAATGTTGTATTTCTTCTGCTCAGATGTTGGTTTCTCTTTACCAACACAGTAGTATCCTCTTCCTTTTGTTGTCTGTCCCTCCAGAGCTCCCACAGCAACATGTATGCAAGGAGAAGGAGGTTCCTGCTGACCAGCAGCTCTGTATTCAGGAGAGGAACTCCAGTCTGGACCAAGAGGACCCAGAGCCTCTACAGATTAAAGAGGAACAGGAGGAACTCTGCACCAGTCAGGAGGGAGAGCAGCTTGAACTGGAGCAGGAGACTGAAACCTTTATGATGACTCCTACTTATGAGGAAAGTGACCACAGTGAAGATCAGACTCTGTACTTTAATCCTGACAAAAGTGCAGCCGAGACAGAGCTCCCAGCTAGCATGTGTATCACTTGGCTTAAAGACGAATCTGACTGGGAAAATCCTGAAATATCAGAACCAAACAGTGACCATCAGCTCCTCTCTCAAAACTCTCATGTAGCTGAGAGCCAAGATCAGAAAGAAGGCAAGAATGGAGACTCAGGATCAACTAATAAGTCTTTCAAATGCGACACTTGTGAGAAAACTTTTAAGAAAAAGTCACATTGGCAGAGACACCTGAGAATCCACACAGGCGAGAAGCCATACTCTTGCAACACGTGTGGTAAAAGATTCACACAGAAATCAATATTGAATGGTCATATACGAATCCACTCAGGTGAGAAGCCGTATTCTTGTGAAATATGTGGGAAGGATTTCAGATGTAGCAGTAACCTGTTGAACCACATGAGAATCCACACAGGAGAAAAGCCGTTTACATGCAAAATATGTGGGAAAGACTTCAGACAGAGTAGTGAATTGACATCCCACCTGAGAATCCACACAGGCGAGAAGCCATTTTCTTGCAATACGTGTGGGAAAAGATTCACTCAGAAGTCAATATTGAACACTCATGTAAGAATCCATACAGGTGAGAAGCCATATTCTTGCAAAACATGTGGGAAAGATTTCAGATGTAGCAGTCAGTTGATACGCCACATGAGAACACACATAGGTAAGAAGGAAGCCGTACCTTTGCCAGATCAATATTCTCTTTTACAATTTTTAGATACTTCTGCGGTATGAGTGGGTTTTGAACTCTCTAATGTTGAGGTTGAGAAACCCTTTCTCTTGCGGTGTTGGGTTCCTTATTTAATCATCCTACCAACTAGTTTTTTTTGTCCGCATCATGTCATTAATTTAAATTTGCACCACACTCTTCAGACTGTCCTCCACAAATGATCCAGACAGATTTTTGAATTATCAAAAATTGAGCCCACAGTGCATCAACATGTTTTACTGTAAACTGCTACTGCAAATTCTCACTAAATAAATCTCCGATGTTCTTGAAAATAAATGACAAAATGTTGATGCCATGGTAGATGTTGTGTGGTGGATTAATTGTATCTCAAAAACTGAATGTTTGACAGTATTTTGAATTCTATCATGTAGGCTATTGCAGTCAATGGAAATAGAGCATCTTTAAACTTCAGTTTCCCACTTATTGAGCAATAAATCTTTGTAAAAACAACAAATTACAGAAATGTCTTTGTTGTCTAGATGAAGTACACAGATTCTCCAAATGTTTTCTTGATAACTGAATTTTTGACACTACTTTGAAATCTGCCTTTACATGCTACTTGGTGAGTGCCAGGGTTGATGAAGTCATAAGGCCTTTCCCATTTCCCAGTTTGTACATCCCTGATTCCTTTCCTCGACTCCTCTCCTTGCGTCTAAGTCCTTCCCATGGGAGATGCGAGTGGAGGAGGCGAGGACAGAGGAGTGAAGGCAACAGGCATTGCAACAAATGAGACATCTTTGCCTCAGAGCTGTCATTTTAATGCAACGTCAATTAAATGTGACATGTGGCACAGCTGCATCAGCTGTCCATTGTTTTGTTTTACCAATATATTTTATGATCTCTCTCAGATGAGCATAACATTGTTCATGACAACTTAAAGGCTATATTTACTAGTACTAATTAAATTCACAATGTGACGTAATGCAACAAGAATGAAGGGATGTTGGATCTTTAACACACAAATTACAGCCTTTATATATTGTATTGTGTTAAGCACTACAAATGTTTGTATGAAAAGTACTCTACTGTACAAATAAAGAGTGGCATTATATGATTGAGTGATATATATTATACACACAACACATGTCTATCTACATGACAACATGAAATACAGAAAATTAGAATGTAAGAGAATGTTCTTGATATAATAATTTGCCGTCAGCAGCTGTTTGCACTTGATTGAATATTTTCCCACTAAAAAGTGACCAAAAGAATGCAAAATCAAATTTTTCCCAACAGTGAAGTTATTGGATATCCCACAAATATTCACCAAAGTTATGCAAAAGCAATTTTTTTTCAAACTTAGTGTTGGAGTATAACCAAGAGGAGACCGTTGATGTGTCAAAACATTTTGGTGGCACTACACTTTATAACTGAAGGTATTGAATATTTGTCAAAAAAAAAAAAAATCACAGACATGATGCAAAAGCACATTTTCCCAAAAATAACTGGTGTACTATTATCAGGAAGAGACTAATGATGTGTGAAGTGATTTTGGTAGCACTGCACTGTATAACAGTGAAGTTATTGAACGTTTTTGTATCTCCTTTCGGCGTTGCACTCAGGTGAGAACCCATATTCTTGTAACACCTCTGGGACAAGATTCAGTCATAAATCAACATTAAACTGTCATATAAGAATCCACACAGGTGAGAAGCCATATCCTTGCAAAACATGTGGAAGAAATTTCAGATGAGAAAAAGACCACACAGACGAGAAGTCTTAACAGCAACACCTGCGGGAAAAGATAATGAGCAATGTTTTAATTGGCAAGGTGTAAAAGAGTATACAGACAAGTACTTTTCTATTTGAACCCACACAAGTGAGGAGCTGCATGAATGCAGCACTCAAAGTTTTTCTGAAACCTCTGTTTTGTTTTGTTTTGTCAGGCAAAACCATCAAGCTGTCACAATATCTTGTAATGAAGTAGTACATCAACAGTGCCATCAAGTGTTGTTAAATGATATTGCTGTATTTTTCCGATTGCTGTTAGTAGCAGTAGTTTTAGAAACAATTCCTTTCAGTTCAGTTCATAGTTTCTACAAATGTTTGACCTGTTTCACCTGTTTTTCCAGAATTAACTGGTGTGCTATTATCAGGAAGAGACTAACGATGTGTGAAGTGATTTTGGCAGCACTACACTGTATAACAGTGAAGTTATTGAATGTTTTTGTATCTCCTTTTGGTGTTGCACTCAGGTGAGAAGCCATATGTCAAATGTTTGACCTGTTAAATTAATATTATTTTTTCCACTATGTTTATACACTACATACGTAGGTTATCTGAGTGGATGGATGTTGAATCTGAGAAACTCTCCTATAAATGTAAATGACTACATATATATGTTATTGCTACTTTTACTATATATATATATAATTTTTTTTT